>VYZM01013524.1:1241059-1253751 GCA_013398915.1 Dromas ardeola
ATATCCTGAACAAAAAAAAAAAAAAAAAAGCTGTTAATGAATGATCTTATCTTAAAAATCAGACTGTGCAAATAATTTCTAGTCTCTGAGTTGCTTTCTTATGTTTTTCTATTGCTTTTTTTCAAAAATACTAGGGTTATAGTAAAGAAACAACAATCCAAAATACTTATTTAGAGAGGACCTATGATAATAACAGCAGACAAAGAGGTATGGCAAATAAGAGTCTGTATGGAGCCCTGGAGATGTTCCTGCTTCCATGGAGACTTGGTTAACCATTTTCATCACTGAAAATGCAGTAGAAATTTGCAGTCACCCATATATACAAAGGTAAGTTTCTCCTTGCAAATCTGCAGGGAACCAGGATGGTCAAACAACGGGCTGAAGAAGAGGAAACCGGAGATAAGGAGCACGCTGGTAAGGACGCAGTACAAAGTGCTTTTTAAGCTTCTTGTTATAAAGGACAAAAGAAAGAACCCGAACCCAAAGATGTCAGGCATCAGCAATAACACAGGCAGACAGTATCTAAGGTATTAAAAAATATCCTCATTTATCCGCTCCTCCTGACAACATTTCTCTCTGTCCCAGGGGTTTGCTGGAGTTGCTGCGCGCTTGTTCTGCCTGGATGGCTGCCGAAAGACATTCAGTGTTGCAGGTCTTTGTTTATCACAAAGCCGCGCTCCTTGCTGGTAACATTTTACAACTCTTATCACGCTGTTCAATCCAGCTACAACTGTCCAAATCTTGTCTTCTCTAAACCAGAGGAGGTCAGAAAGGAAAAGAAAGAACGTACTTGTGTATCCATTGCGGTTAGCCAGTTTAGCAAATACAATCATTAAGCAGGGATTCGGTTTTATCAACCTGTAGGTTTAGCAAATCCCTCAGCATTTCAGCACAGCAGGAAAGAAGCGATTAGAATTCAATTTATTTCTCCTGAGTTTTTTAAATCATCATTACTCTGGATTCCTAGGGTGGGTTTTGGTGCGGGTTTGAACTGCAAGCTTTTCTTTTTTTCACCGTGAGTAAAGAATTCTCAGCTATGTACAATAAACAATTCAAAACAGGAGTTATAGAAATGCAGGTTTCTACACTCAAGTGCTTCAAAACAGCTGCCTTGGGGTATTACTGAGCCTCTCCTAGCCAATATGCTTCCAGATTTCAAAATTAAACCTTCCCCAAAGCAAAGCTTATTACTTCAAATGGTCATTAAGAAGTGTGCAGACTAGCCAAATATCAAGAAACGAACACCTAAGTGTAAAGTCCACCTCTATTCAAGAAAGTATTTAATCATCTGTGACCGAATCCCTTGATCTTCCTTAGATTTAATGCTTTAGTGCTTTCTCCGTTAGCATATTTTCCTGAATCGTGTCCCAAATATTTAAATACATTCCTTAAGCAAATCTTTGAGAAACATCTGTGACCATTATTCCAAATAATTTAAGCAAAAAATTATTCATTTGCAGTTCAATCAGCAAATTGGCCGTGCCTGGGAGCTGAGCTCCCTTTTATGCTCGTAGTCACCCACGCGCACCTACCACAGGACACGCTGCTTTGAAAGATCCACCACCGTTCTTAAATACTTCAAAGTGAGATCACACTCTTTACAATGTCAACCTGAATTCACACCATCTCGCAGGGGAAGATTTTTTTCCGATTTTGAGGCAGATCCAGATTTCTCTCAGGCAGATGCAAACCCCAACGATTCAGACCAAGTCGGTGCGTGCAGGCACCTATAGGGCAATGCTTCCAAAACTGGTCAGCACGGTGACAATCCACACGCATCTTGCTGTAAATCTAAGACAGGCAAGTAAATAACCTTCAGCATGAAACTACTCAGGTTTCTCATTTCTTTTATTTACTCCATCTTGAAAACCAAGCCAGAAAGCTACAGACCCCTAACCTAATCCTACTGTTTCTTTGAAGTTGAGTGCAACAGCTGTACCAAATACCCACTTCTTTTGTTTTCAGCTTCTCAGATCTAATAGATTCAATAAATCCTGTCTTTAGCTGTTTGGCATTACCAATGTTGTCGACTTCATTACTTGTCCTGGGAGATGGAGACCTGTTTTCGTACATTCAGTCAATACCCATGCAAATAAAACAAGTTTTTATTTTAAACAATGTGACTCATTTGCACACACCAAGAATTCAAGACTGCTTTTGTATCCCGGCTTCTTCCCACCGAATGCCTGTTCAGCTTATGTCCGAGTCCTGAGATTCAGTGGTGATTCAGCACCCTAAAAAATTTCTGCACACCCATCAAGTTTTCCAGTTAGGTGGAAAACGGCACTTCTGAAATAGGTAGCTTCCCAGCTCAAAGGTGTTGAAGGAAAAGCAAGATCTGGACTTTCACTGCCATTCTTAAAATACAATTTGGCACAAATGACAGGCCACTGCAAACCATTCCCACTAGATGTTTTTGCACATACAGATCTGAATTTCCAGGCTACTGTGTAATTGTTTGCTCATTTCCAGGTGTCCTTCTCCTTCTGCACCCTTTCTTCTCTCTTTTGAATCAGTTCAGGCCAAGTCCGTGTGTTGTTTTCAAGAGTGCTTAATGCAACTGTGTTTCGAAAGACCTCCACTTGAACTTACAGACCCCTGATAAACTAAAAGCCCAGGCCGCCTGGCTGTTCCCTTCTGGGTGGACATCCCAGCCTGGAGGCACAGAGCAGTGATGTGGCTCCTCACCTGAAGCCCAGACGAGATGTCACCTGTGGAGCAGCCACGTCACACCCAACAGCAGTAGGAGCTGGTTTGCGGGAGACAGATCGGAGCCGGGGGGGCGGCAACTCATCTCACATGAAATCCAGGTAGTGATACCAGGACTTTATGCTACCGAGCTATCTCACCACCTCATCATTCCAGCACCATAAAGCACATGACTTTCCTGAGATACAAGACCTTGAGGCCCTTTTACTAATCCACTTGGCCCCTCTCTGCTCCATGCGAGCATTCCCCGCGCATGGAAACACAAACCTGTGCTCCTATGTATAGGGGCTCCATGCATGCCCACGAGTCCCCGTTCCATCCCCATGCTTAGGTCCTTCAGTGTGATATAGATGAGGAGAGTGAAAACAGACTTGTGTAGATCTGAAGGGGACTGTGGGATGGATAGGGGGGGACAGGAAATAGTTTCTTCTGGTAGATCTGGTAAGATCTGGTAGATCTTACCTAGTCCCTCAGAATTGCCTCTGATGTTCAGGACCATGCTTAGCACAAAAATTACAGGAATTATTTAGAACTAAAATAAAAATGTATTGAAGCATAAGGAAATGCTTGAAAAAATGCATTTTCCGAACATTTATTAAGCATTAAATTTCACTTAACTTGGAAGGTAATTTTTTTCATTAGAGATGCTCAGGGCAACTTAAGAAATGTCTGCAAAATCGTTCAGCTTGAGGATGAAGCAAGCAGCTTTGCTTGTTGACATGAGCATGCAAGAGGTAAAGTGACAAAGAGAAAGAACACAACAGCCCCAGCTGTCAGGCCTACGGACAGAGTACAGCACCAGAAAGGTCACGACATGCTGTAAATCCGTTGCAGCATTTCCAGATAATCTTGCCCTGCTTAAGCTCTTGCACGAAAACCTTTGCCTTCGGGGCCAGCAGATCCTTCGACAGCCTCCCAGATGATGCCGGGACTCATTTGCTGCCATGTACCTTCCCCTTCCTTCCCTCCCCCCACCTCCAACCACCCACAGAAAATGCCTGGAAAAAACAAATCTCAAGCCACACTTTCTGTGCAACAAGCATGAGGAACATTTCGACCCCAACATTTACTTGAGATATGTTCACTTGACATGCAAATGTCTCCTGTGGTGCCAGCAGGCCACGTTCCTGGGGAGGAAGAGGGCTGTTACCTGTGGATGGTGGGTACGGCCCCTCTTTGTCACTGGGAGGAGGCAACAGCCTCCACTACGTGGCATTGCCGTGAGAAGATCCAGGGAACACAGAGGCTTGGAGCAGCTTACGCAGTGCCAAGAGCTTTTGATACTGGGACACCTACAGAAGACCTCAGATCACGTACAAATTGTTTGGGTTTGGTTTAGTCCTGTTGCGAACGTAACAAAACCAGTGCAACATCAGCCATCTCTGCTCCAGAAAAGCATCTGCAGTATCAGAAATGTTGGCTGCCCAGGGCTCCAACAACAATAACGTGAGTGGGAAGGCAGGCTCGAGGGGATGAGGGACCCGGCGTGCCAGTCTATACTATCCATGCTTAGGTCAAGGCCAATAATCCCTCATTTCCATAAGCAAAAAGTTTACTTAAAATTTTTAAGTCATCTTATTAAAACAGAAAAAAAAAGAATCCGTTGTGTGGCTCTAGTCATCAGCTATAATTCTCCATCCAAGGTAATTAAAACATAAAAAACCTTTTACTCTTTACCACAACCCACACTTAACACTTTGCCTTAAAAGGCGGAGAGTCAAATTTCAGCCACCCCCTCCTACAATGCGGAGCAATTCTGCCAAATTTCCTTCCATGCTCTTCATTTGATGGTAAAGTAACAGAGGTACCATAATTCACTTGATATCATTCTTTTCCTGCTAATGTTTTATTCAGACTGAGCTTCATTAATAAAGATGAAACTTCGGACTCATGATTGCTCCATGTTCACAAAACATCCAGGCTCCTTTACATCTTGGTTAAGCATGAACAACCACTGAACACACAATTTCCTAAAAAAAACCCGCATACCAAAATTGCATATTTTGAATTTTTAAAATTCACTAAACAAAATTTCACAGAGTGAACCCTAAAGTCTGTTTGCCAGGAAAGTACGAGCCAAAAATGGAAGTTGGGACCCTCCAGGAAAAAAACAAAGCTGGACCCCCAACACACACATCCTTCCCATTAAACAAGCAAATAAATACACATTCATACAGAGTAATTTGCTCTAAAAATGCAGGTGCTTGAGTAATTACCCACAAGTTTTAGCATAAATTTTGGTTGCTCAAACAGTACTAGAGTCACAGCAAGTTTCCTTCTTTTTTTTTTTTTTGGTGGAACTGGGCTACTGGACACCAGAGAACAAAAACTAGCCCAGAACCTGATGATTTTGACACAAGTCATCATCTGTTTCTCCACAGAGAAAAAATACAAAGACAAGGCTGTTTTTAAAAAAAATAAATAATAAAAAAAAATTTAGAGGTGTATATAGCAGTATCACTTTTTAATGCCAGGTATTGGACCAAGGAACGGGACAGACTGCACTGCATTTTTAAAGCAGTATGACTACCAACATACTTGAGAAACACTTTAACACTGTACATTACAACAAACTATTTAGTTCACTTCTACACAAGTCAGCAAAAAAGCTAGGTGATCCAACATGATATGGCAGCTGCAAATTTAAAATGATAGTCACAGTCTAAAGCCAGAACAAAAACATCTCCAGAACTCCTATTTATAAAAAAGGAACAAACGTACGCACCGCGCGCACACGCAGACAAAAATCTTGAGGTTTTACTTATTGCTCTTACACAAGGTTGTGAGCAGGCAAATGTCTGGATCAGAAATTAGGTCAAACATGCATTTCCGCAGGCACGAAAGTACGGAAATTCATATTAACAAAACAATGTACCGTCTTACGTAATGCAGGATGGTATCCCGCTAATATAATACTTACGTCATTAATACCGGATAAACTCCAGGTCTGCCTGTTGCATAATGCGTTACGCAGTATGGTATTTTAACCTAATTTCTGATTTCTCTTCCGTACTGCGCCCTCCACATAGGGCCAATGAAGGGCGGTTTTCACAGCAGCCATTCCCTGCAATGCCAGGGAACCCTCGGCCTCAAGAGCTTCGGTCGGGCAGGTATGGCCAGGCGGAAGTTAACGTTATCAGCACTGTATCTCCAGGACCTGCTCTTTGACCGCCTCGGGGTTTTGTGCAGTCATCAACAACTCGGATAAACAAATGCAGAAGTTGGTGGGTTCTCGGAGCATCTTCCAGCTATGCTGTACGCTCCCGGTACACTCAGCAATCGCTACAGGGGATAAGGCAGTAGAGGGTCAAGTCCTGTATCTGGTCACTTCCTCAAGAGTCTTATAAAGGCAAGATATTTTTTTTGTGAACTGGCTTTCCTTTACACAAGAAGCAGCGTAGCGCAGATAGCAGTAGAAATATGGCTACCTACTGGCAACAAGAGACTTGGACGTTCACAAGACACATTTTGGAATACCTGCTGTTCCCTACTGCAACCGAATTAAACATGCTGCGGAGAGGTGTCCATGTAATTACAATACTCTTAAGTCAGGTTCAAGGCATACTGCACATGGGCCTTGCACGAAAAAGGCATTGAATGTGTTATCTGAGGAATTTTTTTTATTGGTTTTTTTGCTGTGCTATGCATACATACGACAGTAGATAAAAATCAGCACAATGGTTCCTCTCCGTACATGACCCAGTAACAATTAAGCACCTTATATGCTATTCTTTAGTTAACAGGAATCAAGGAAGAAAACAGTGGTTTGGGAACAGGGCTAGGAAGAAATCCAGCATGAAGTTAGAGGTACGTTCCTAACAGAAGTCCTAGTTGGGAAAGTTTATTGTGAACCAGCAACTGGATTTTGTGACATAACCAGAAAACCACCGACGTCTACAGGGCCAACTTGGGCACTGCATAGTCAAAATTTATGTTCTCTGGTGTTATATGGCATTGAGCAATCTCCAATAAATTATTAGAAAGAGCAGCAGGTAAGACGACAAGAGGTCACGCTTCAGGGAGGCTATGCTTTGTACTTGCAAAAAGAACCCGTGCAAATCAATAGCTTTTTCTGTCTTATTAAAGGTCTGTTATGTGCCCCTTAATCCAATCCCTAAATCTCACACAAATTTCAGCTTTCAGACTTGCCAAATACCCAAATTCACACTGCGCTCTATTTTACTTACAAGCCACACTACTAAAGCTTGTGGGACTGCCTAGAGCAAGGCGCTACTTCAGTGAAGGTTGAGGAATTCAGCTCTTTCCAAGAAGTGAACTGCAAATGACTGGGGTTCATGACACTCAGCTGGAGGGAGACACCACTTGTGTTTTTCTCCAATCTGTCCTTACGAACACCAACATTTAAAGACTGAAATGTGGGAAAAGGCTCCATTATGCTCAGCCAGACATTTTGATACCAGCACAGCCACAGTGGTTTACGAGGGGTAGCCCACCCCGTAGAGGGTTATGTTGGCCTGGGTTCTCCTCCCAGCTATGTCACTGCCTCTTACTAGATGATTGCACATAGGAGTCCTTGGTCTCAGTTGGGATGGTGAGGTTCCCTCAGAGCAACTCTTGTGTTACACCATTCATGGATGCACAGTGGCATCTCCTAAAGAGAGAGGGGGGAAAAATAGGTCTAAATTCTTTAAAAACAATTAAGAAAACCCAACCTCTAGAAAAAGATAAAGAACAATTTTCTATCACGTCCTTGAAGGAAGGAGTCCTAGGACTTCTCATGACCCATTTCTTCACTAATGGCTATGAAGGCCAGGACATCAGGAAACCTTGCTGCCAGATCAGAGGTAAAACAGCATGTCCAGTGTTTGCTGTTCAAAGCCAACCTTTGCGTGAAGCCAGTTAGGCAGAAGTGTTTGGGCTGCATTTTTAGGTGTTCCTCCCAGCCCACTTTGCTTCCCTGCTCGGAAGCTCCTTCAAATAAAAGATGCTGGAAGTGCCACTTCCCTGTAGCTGAAAAGAATGGGGAAAAACAGAGAGGCAAAAAACACACACCATAGAACAAAATGACTGCTTGTGAAATGCTTCCTTTTAAAAACTACTGTACAACTTCCTAACTTGGTTTAATTAATGTGCAGTTTAAAACATACGAAATGCCTTAGCAGCTAAATGATTTCTTGGTTTTACAAGTCTGTCTCCCTCCCCCCATTAAAAAATAATGCATGTGTGGACCGGTATGGAACACCTTGTACAGAGTCGCGCACCAATTCTCCTTCTAATTCTACATGGAGCAGTTTTGATTTTAATCTACTGTGTTTAGAGAAGAGCTCATACCATATACTTTATAGTATAACCAGCTACATAGATGTCTTAAATCTCGTAACACGATAAAAAAAAAATCACTGTAAGTTGCAGTCCCTTTGATAAATGACTACGGTGACGCATGCAGTCCTCCTCGGTGCCGCTGCCGCCAGACACGGGACGTGATTTTCTCCGCACACTGCCAAGAGGCCTGATGCCACCCCACCGGGGGCCATGGCCGGGACGGTGCACCGCTGCCCCCCTGCACAGCGTTCTGCAGTCATTGGGCAAAGCTGCGGTGAATCGTCTCCCTCGACCCCACCACCACCACCACCGACCCAACCCAACCCCCCGAGGGAGCACACACACCCCTCCCCGCCTCAGCCGCAGGAGATGACCGTGAAGCGCTTGGAAATGCACGACATGTTGTGGAGGACGATGCCCAGGAGAAAGACCAGGACGCAGGCCACCAGGATCACAGTGCAAACCCCCGACCAGGTGGAGCTTTTCACAACGCCTCTCCGGTCTGGCTCCTCCGCTCCCCCCTCGGCGGGGAGGCCGCCCTGCAGCGGCTGCTGCTCCGCCGGGATCGTCACCACCGCCAGGGACTTCTGCTGGCTGCCAGGCAGGAGGCGGCAGCCGATGTCTCCCGGCAGAAGCGCCCTCTCCTTGGAGAGGGGCAAGGGCAGCATGTAGCACCCATTGCTGGGGAGTTTGATGAAGACCGGGGTGTGCTCCGAGGTGTGGGGGATGGCAATGACGGCAATCACCTCGGGGTCATCGGGCAGCTGCGACACAGAGTACCCCGGTGGCAGCTTGGTGATCCCGCGGCACCAGGGGCACCGCAGGTCCTTCTGGCTGGTCCTCATCTGCTGCAGGCACACCGAGCAGCAAGTGTGCTTGCAGTCCAGGAGCTTGGGCCGCCGGCGGGGGCTGTAGTAGTTGAAGCAAATCTGGCACTCCAGCAGAGAGTCCTGGGAGAGGGTCTCCATGGCGGCTGGCGCAGGGGGACACGGCGGCCCTCGCAAGGAGCCTCACCCCGGCGCCCCTCAGGCAAGGGGCAGCTCCCGTCTGCCAGTTACTTTTCCTCAGGGCAGTGCCTGCCTTCCCAACACTTCTCCTCAGGGCAGTGGCGGGCGGCAGCTAGGGAGAGTTGAGGAAAACCTCCAGCCTGAACCTTTCAGTACCTGAGACAAAAAGAGAAAAATGTGAAGGAAGAGGTTACTTACAGCAACCAGTGGGAATAAAAAAGACCAGCTAAGGGGGAATGAAAACTAGCACTGACCTTGTAATCTGGCAGGAGAAACAAATTTGTGACCCTCAACAAGCAAGCATCTTCCCATTGGCTTCACTAAACTGCCCAGTGGCAAACCCTGACGTCAGCCATCACTAGATCTCCTTTTTTTTCTTTTTTTTTTTTTTTAAATCCCTACCAACCCACCAGTCTGACACTGGTTATACAAAGTTATGTTTATACCCGTAACAGGGGAGGCTGTAGTTCACTAAGCAGTTCCTTCAGCATCTACCTCCTGTCTTATTCTCAGGACTTTTCAGCCCTGCCTGCACCTTAACAATTTTCTCATTTAATCCTTTAAAGCCCTGAGGATTTTTAGCTATTTGGCTCAACCGCTAAGTCTATGTGAAAGGTGGGGGAACGAAAAAATATGTTTAAACGGATGCATTTCCACAGGCCCCTGAACTTATGCCTGGGCATGAATGAGCAACCACGTAACTAGACTGAAACACCCACATTTGTGCACAAGGAAAAGGAATGGCGTGGTTTTCAGTCCAATTAACTGTGTGCCTGGTGACACGAGCAGCTTGTTAACGTGGCCCTCTGAAACATATGCCTTCTCACTGATGAAAACTTGACCTGAGACAAAAGGCCCAGGACCACCAAAGACCACGGAGAACAAGCTGTTCCTGCACTGAATTAAAGGCAAATTGTTACTAACCTTCTTCTAAACTATTCATTATGAAGGGATTCTTTGCATTTCCCCACTTATTTCTTATAGCTATGGGAAAAAAGGCAGCTGTGTTTACTTCCACAGCGAGTTGTTTGGCTTTGTTTGATTTTGGTCACTCCAACGCATCATAAATATGGAGGGGGTGACATTTTTACAGCTCTTCGCATTGCCTTCCCTGCTGTATTTAAGAAGTATCTGTTTGAATTTGCATCCAGAGAATACAATAAAGAAAATATTTGCATGGTGACCTTTGATATTCTCTTATTGCAATGTTATCCCCAAAAGAGAATTAACGCCAGAGGACCACAGCTGTCAGAGGACTTTCTCCTTTCCATACAATTATTTCATAGAATCGTAGAATCATCTAGGTTGGAAGGGATCTTTAAGATCTGAGTCCAACCATCAACCTAACACTGCCAAGTCCACCACTAAAAATGTCCCTCAGCACCACGTCTACCTGTCCAGGGATGGTGATTCAACCACTTCCTTGGGCAGCCTGTTAGATTGCCTGCCAACCCTTTGGGTGAAGAAATTTTTCCTAATATCCATCCTAAGCCTCCCCGGCACAATTTGAGGCCATTTCTTCTTGCCCTGTCACTTGTTACTTGGGGGAAAACACCGACCCCCACCTCGCTACAACCTCCTTGTAGGGACAGGTTGTAGAAGTAGTTGTAGACATCCATAAGGTCTCCCATGGAGCCTCCTTTTCTCCAGAGTAAATAACCTCAGTTCCCTCAGGCGCTCCTAATCAGACTTGTTCTCTAGACCAGCTTTGTTGCCCTTCTCTGGACACGCTCCAGCACCTCAATGTCTTTCTTGTAGTGAGGAACCCAAAACTGAACACAGTATTCGAGGTGTGGCCTCACCAGCTCCAAGTCCAGGGGGACAATCACTTCCCTAGCCCTGCTGGCCACACTGTTCCTGATACAGGCCAGGATTCCTTGCTCTTCCCTCCCGATCATAGCAATGAGGTTGCAACATGCTAATCGATGGGTGACGTCCGTAAACCAGAAATAAGATAGTTTCAGAAGAGAAGGCAGGCACGGACGTGGGGTTTGCAATGCAAGACAGCCCTCTGGACCACACTGTCCCGTATCCTGCTTCTGGCAGTTGCCGGTATTTGAATAGGGGAAACAAAACACACGTCATCTCTTCAGATGCTAACGACTGAGGTATCACTGACACTGGCAGAACTGGCCCTGCTGCTGATTTTGTAACAGCAGCGGATTTTGGCTCACCAGGCACTTCAACAAATACACAGCGACAACCCTGACTCAGGAGGGAGCCGGGGCAGGAGCCTGAAACACAGGCAATAAATGGCTATAGGGGGAAACGGCACGTGCCAGCCGCCCAAACGGCACTTTGGGGATGCTTTGCCTGAGCGCGGCACAGAGGCCACCGCTGGGAGAGACCCCCGCCAGCATGAAGCCAGCATGGGTCCGTGTGGCGCCTGCTCTACGCCAGCGTTACACATGGCGTTAAAACAAATACTCTGTGTGGAGAGGGAGCCTAGCACCGCCACGCAGGGGGCTTTGCTTTCATCGCCTGCGTGCAGGCCGCGCTGAAGGAAAGTGGAAGAAAACGAGTAGAGGTTTTATGTTCTTTATCCTCTCCTTCCCGTTACCATCTCCACATCCCTAGGGTACAGGCAGGCACAATGGAAGACTGTCAGAAAGGGTCATGAGAAGACTGGCATGCAGCTGAGAGTGAAAAATAGGGCAATTCCCAGCTGAAAAACATTAGGAGACAAAGGCCAGATTAGAAATTAGTTATAGGAACTCAGGAAGGGATCACTGAAGCCATTAGATCCAGTTTTCAGCAACAAGCAACCCAGCAGTTCTGTATTTTGCACAGAAGTACCCATACAAAATCTCCAGCTACGCACTGCCCAAGACAAACTTGAGCTCAGACATTACAAGATGCAACTCTGATCTGCTGTATCTGCAAACCTATCAAAAACCCCCAGGTATAACAATACTACAGTATTATTACTAAGAAAAAGCATTAATGCCTGGAAATTCAGACAGTAAGGCTTATATTTAAAAATAGAGTGGAAGTACTGCTTGTGCAGATGTAAATCTGCACCTCTGCATAGAAGCTCTGCCCTCCGCACTTTGGATGTCAATGAACTGACTGGTGAAGTTCTCTGACCTCATTTAGCTGTCACCTACAAACATCTCTCTCCACTTACAGTGCTAAAGGTAAACCAGTTTCTTTTGATGTGAATGTGACTGGGATCAAGATCATTATTCTGACCTCATGTCCTTGTCCAGGAGTCATATATTCATGTGCTATCTCAAGCCCCCCATCCCTGTCCCAGTGACATCCTTACAGTAGAAGACTAGGAGAGAATGAGATAAGTATTCAGTGCTGAAGAATAAAACAAAAGTCACCTCCAGGCAAACAGTGCGCTAAGGAAACAGAAGAAAATCCATGCCAACAAGATGATCTCAGCTGGTTCGAATGCTAAGTAATGCTGTGAAGCACTTCTCCATGAAGTCAAAGTTTTAAAGCATTAGTGCAATCTAAAAGAAGAAAAAGGAAAAGAGTAGAGCCAAATTAAAAGGTTAAGATAGGGCTTACCACCTAGATGACACACATTGTTCAGACACGTGCAGATATATTTGCAGATGCTGTAAATACACTGACATCCCCATTTTGACCTGGTGCTGAATCAAGGAAACAATCACTTCCAACCATGTGTCTTGAAGTTACTGTCTTCCTTTCCTTGTCCGTCCCCACCCCCCCACCCCCCCC
>VYZM01013524.1:1261053-1290471 GCA_013398915.1 Dromas ardeola
AGCTCCAGAGCTGGACACAGTACTCCGGGTGGGGTCTCACCAGAGCAGAATAGAGGGGCAGAATCACTTCCCTCGACCTTCTGGCCATACTTTTGATGCAGCCCAGGATACGGTTGGCTTTCTGGGCTGCAAGCGCCCATTGTCAGGTCATGTTGAACTTCGCATCAACCAACAGCCCCAAGTCGTTCTCCTCAGGGCTGCTCTCAAGCCATTTTCGTCCCAGTCTGTATTTGTGCTTGGGATTGCCATGACCCAGGTGCAGGATCTTGCGCTTGGCCTGGTTGAACTTCATGAGGTTCACACAGGCCCACTTCTCAAGCCTGTCCAGGTCCCTCTGGACGGCATCCCTTCCCTCCAGCGTGTCGACCGCACCATACAGCTTGGTGTCGTCAGCAAACTTGCTGAGGGTGCAGTCAATCCC
Source organism: Dromas ardeola (assembly GCA_013398915.1). Lineage (NCBI taxonomy): Eukaryota > Metazoa > Chordata > Aves > Charadriiformes > Dromadidae > Dromas > Dromas ardeola. The sequence continues at coordinate 1,261,475 of VYZM01013524.1, forward strand.
ACTGTCCATGTCACCAGCAAAGATGTTAAACAGTACCGGTCCCAGTACCGACCCCTGGGGAATACCACTCGTCACTGGTCTCCACTTGGACATCAAGACATTGACCGCAACTCTTTGAGCGTGGCCATCCAACTAGTTCCTTATCCACCGAGTGGTCCATCCATCAAATCCATGTCTCTCCAATTAAGAGATCAGGATGTTGTGTAGGACAATGTCAAATGCTTTGCATAAGTCCAGGCAGATGATGTCAGTTGCTCATCCCTTATCTACAAGCACTGTAACCCCATCATGGAAGGCTACCAAATTTTTCTGGCATGACTTGCCCTTGGTGAAGCCATGTTGGCTGTCACCAATCACCTTATTTTCCATGTGCCTTAGCAGAGTTTCCAGGAGTATCTGCTCCATGATCTTGCCAAGCACAGAAGTGAGACTTACCGGTCTGTAGTTCCCCAGGTCTTCCTTTTTTCCCTTTTTGAAAATGGGGGTTACGTTTCCCCTTTTCCAGTCAGTGGGAACTTCACCGGACTGCCACGACTTCTCAAATATGATGGATAGTGGCTTAGCAACTTCATTCGCCAGTTCCCTCAGGACCAACAGATGGATTTCATCAGCTCCTATGGACTTGTGTACCTTCAGTCACTACGGCCAAAATCCCACAGCCTTACAGGAGGAGCTATGGGTGTTAAACTCACCCTCAGTAACAGCTTTTAAATGCAATGCAACATCTTCTTTCTAAAAGATTTTCATTTATGGCAACATGACAGAACTCAGTGGCACTCAAAATGCTGAGAGAGGCATGAAGCACCTGATCACTTAAACGACAAATTGTGCTCTCCCATTAGAGCTTTATGCTTCATCTGCCATTGATAGAATTTGCCTGATACCTGAAGAGAAACTTAATTACAAGATTCTTCCCTCCCTCCCCTGAGGATTTGGTATTAGACTTACAAAATACACCATCCAAAAAAAAAAGTAATTTTAAATAAAGCTCAAATGCAGGCGTTTCTCACTGATGCAGGTCAATGGGTGATTGAGTGGGAATCAGCTTGAATTAGGGTATTAAGACTCCAGTCTATAATTACAGGAGAGAGTGCTACAGCTCTCCGAAGTCATGGAGTGGGTTTTAATAAAACTAGGTCAAAACGTACCTGCCTATGAGCCCAAACAGAGGAGGAGAGAAAGGAATCAATATTCACACATTCATACACTGCCTGTACAATGCAAAAACTGAAAACTCAATTTCACACTTGCCTCAGAAAATAAAAGTCCTTCAAACAAGAGTTTTAATTGTTGCAACTCTGCTCTGCGCTCCCACCTCGCACACCCCACCTGCTTAACGTGCTCCGCGCTCCCTGCACTCATCCTGAGGACGTGATTCTGCGACCCACACCACTGAAGAGCTACCTTCACACAGCTGCTCTCAGGGGCTGCGAAGGTTTGGGGGTTGTTTTGTTTGGGTGTGGGAAGGGGTTGCTTCTTTTTTTTTTTTTTTTTTTTGCTTCAGAAAAAGGAAAAAGAAAAGCGCAACAGACCTAGGCAAATCAAAATACTACATCCTTTTACATTGAAATAGATGAGATTAAGAAATTGGGAAATATTTTATTAGAAGCCACACAACAGTAAGTAAGAAATATTTTTTTCATAGACCACAAAGCAGCAGAATAAGGTTTGAGGGAGATTAGATGGGGCGGGAGGAGATTTTTTCATCTTTTTACTTTTCTCCTGAAATCTGCCAAGTGGGCAGCACAAGGGAGTAAAGCCCCCTGTTTCACAGAATCACAGAATCGTTCAGGTTGGAAGGGACCTTAAGACCTTAAAGATCATCTAGTTCCAAGCCCCCTGCCATGGGCAGGGACACCACCCACTAGACCAGGCTGCTCAAAGCCAGACCAGGCTGCTCAAAGCCAGCCAGTTTGTCAAGTGAAAAGGTGTAACAGATGTCCTAACGCAGAAGAACCACTTCCAAGAGCTTATCTTCACAAGAGAGTGGAAAATAGCCAAATAATATGCCTCCTCAATGTCAACTGCTATGTCATTTCCTAATGCAGACAAATGGTGATCTTCATGCATTTTCGGCCTCTGATAAGCGCTACAGCTACTCCAGGTCACGGCACTGGTCATTCTGGTTTGCAGACTAAACCAAAAGGAACTGGAACTGGTCCAAAAGCCCTTTTCTTATTGGAAACTAATCATTCACCCTGTAACACTTCTGGCAGCTAGTAATATTAATACCACCCTCACTTCCTGAATTTTGGGAACAGTCCAACTCTCACTGCAAATATGGATCACAAGCAGAGTTAGACCAAGCCTGAACTGCATATATATTGATGATTTCCTATTTCGTGATTTATCTCTCTGTCTTTACACCAAGTAAAATCCTCCAAAAGAGATTTAGCAGGCTATACTGGATAAATAATTTCTTCCAATACTTTTCCAAACCACACATTTTTACCCGTGACTACAGAAACTCCGCAAGCTCCAGTTCAGACAAGTTATGAAGCACATGACCTGACACTAGCTACAGAAGTTAATGGGATGACACACTCTTGAGGTCAGTTGCACATTTACATATTTAACACATATCCATCAACACAACCAATACAGAACCCGGTGTCAGCAGCCACAGACAGATCAAGGTAATCTCTAAGTGCAGTGCCTTTGCTTCCCTTGCACCATCCTGAAAACGTGCGACCCGAGGAAACACAACACAACCTTCCCAAAACAGCTGCAACCGGTTGCACATCAACTAACCCGATCAACTCCACATCATGACTCAAAGCCCCAGTACCACCAGGGAAAATTTCAGACTAATGGTGAGACAACAAACTGACACCAGGAAAGGTTCTTGGCTCTCTCTCTCATGCCCACAGACATGGGCATCCCCCATGAGAGAAACAAGCAGACTCCCATGGATGGACTTCTAGGATGAAGCCTAGGACAGAGTGAGGGGACTTGCATCGAGTCTCTCCTTCGTATGAACCAGCACCATTTGCAGACAAAAGTAGTCTCGCAGCTAAGCAACGTGGCGTTGTCGAGGACAACGATCATAACTCAGGTTAGCAACCCAGGTTAGCCCCACCACAACCCTCTCCGGTGGGCTGAGATAAAGTACAGGTCTGGGAGACTGAGCTCAAAGCTGCAGAGCTGCTGGCCTCTCTGCTCCAGCAGCCAGGCTGTGATGGGGACCAGCAATTGGCTGCTCAAATGCTCAGGCAAAGGCAGATAAATTATTCTTGCCCATATTATGAGAAATCTACTGTTGCCTTCCTTCACAGAGACGGTATTCAATTCCAAGAGCCACTCACCTTCTGTAGTTGCAAGAAGTTTATCAGACCTGCCAAGTTTTGTCAGGTTGTATTTCATTCTTTACAGTGAATTTCAAAGTTCGGGCCAGACATCACCCATCATGCTTCTGCCACTCAAAAGTCTGGCTTCTTTTGAAACATCTTGGTGTGAAAATACTCTCCATTTGGAAGTATTTAACTAACAGTATACAGCATTTTTGCTGTATGAAGGAGTGCAAATGCTGGGAAAGGACTCTGTTATGCTACATTAGAGCAAAACAATCAAAATTACGCAAACTGCTTTACCTCTTAATTTTGGGCCTAGTTCTGCAGTCCTTGCCATTTAACAGCAGAACAAACTTGGAAAAGGTAACAAGCAGAATAATGCTAATGCTCAAGACTTCATCACCATCCTGAAAGTATACGGCCACAGTAAGTCCTAGGCTTACAGGATTACAATCAATTCAGTACGCAATTAAAAGAAAGCTGCTAGCCCAATTTTTCTGAAGAAGGGCCTGAAAACATGAACTTCAGAAGCCCCAAATCACAGCTGGAACCCCTAAACTTCAGCCTCTGTCTTGCAAGCCAGTCTCATGATTTCTGCATGTGAGTTAGAGCCAACTACAGAAATGGAGTTTTGAGGGGAGGCAGTTTCAGATCAAATTAAGCAAATGCTTTCTCCTTTGGCAAAAATGGTCATTTCCATTAAAATGTCAGCTCATTTCAACTTTCATTTCAATTTGACTATTTTCTTTCTTTCAGAAGAAAAATTTATAAAAAGGTAACGCAAAGGGCAAACAAAGCTTTTTGTACTGACTCTGGTAACAATTTTTCTTCTGTTGTGGTCAACCACTGAGTGAGCCAGAAGTATCTCTTACTCACATCGCTCCACTGCTGAATGTGGAATGCCAAAGTCTGGCAATATATCATGATTTCTTTTTCTTTCCCAGTATAGCAAAAAAAAATGAGATAAATACACTCCAGCTATCACCAGTAGTTTCATAGGAGCATGTCCTCAAAGACTAATTCAGCTTCTTTTGGTTGTTGGCTTAAAAAAAAAAAATCACAACGCGAGGCATTTTCAACAGACAAGTCATGTTCCATGATATGACCGAAGCCTGAAGAGGACTACATGGTTGATAGGATTACTGGCTTTTACAGGTGTTTCTTGCTAAGGACCTAAAGGACCTTATTTTGAAAGGGCAGGTGGTTCAGGGCTTTCTAAAAAAAGTCACATTCATCCCAATGGTCTGAAGAGTACATCCCAAAGTCATTAATTGCTTTTGCAGACTTACATCAGATAAGCTTCACCACTTATTTCCAACACGTATTCCATGTAGCATCACACAGGATAGGGACCAAAGAAGTGCCTTAGGGACTGCTAAAAGAAAGGGGGAAAAGCCAAAAGTCTGGGCTGCCACTTGAGAAAGTGTTGCGTTGGAAGAGATGATCTAAGAAGACATAGTGTGCATACACACATCTTTACACATCTGTGCAGGATTCCACCAGTTTAATTTTTGTTCAAAAATATTCCATTTTTGTTACAGGACTATACCTGTGTGCCTGTCGTGGTTTAACCCCAGCCAACAACTAAGCACCACATAGACACTCACTCCCTTCCCCCAGTGGGACAGGGGAGAGAATCGGAAGAGTAAAAGTGAGAAAACTCGTGGGTCGAAACAGACAGTTTTAAGAGGTAAAGAAAAAGCCACGCACACAAGCAAAACAAAACAAGGAATTGATTTACGACTTCCCATCGGCAGGCAGGTGTTCCGCCATCTCCAGGAAAGCAGGGCTCCATCATGCATAATGGTTACTTGGGAAGACAAAACGCCATCACTCCGATTGTCCCCCCACCTTTCTTTTTCTCCCTCCAGCTTCATATACTGAGCATGATGCCATATGGTATGGAATATCCCTTTGGTCAGTTGGGGTCCGCTGTCCTGGCTGGGTCTCCACCCAACTTCTGTGCACTTCCAGCCTGCTCGCTGGTGGGGTGGTGTGAGCAGCGGAAAGGGCCTTGAACCTGTGTACGCACTGCTCAGCAATAACTAAAACAATACATGTTATCAACATTATTCTCATACTAAATCCAAAACACAGCAGCTACTAGGAAGACAATTAATTCTAGTCCCAGCTGAAACGAGGACAATGCCTTACAGTGGTGCACCGAACATTGGAAACGTCAATGCACACAACCAAACTGATGCCAAAAAAACCACACTGACTTTAGCCTATTGGGGACTTGGCCCACAGATAGAAAAATCAATGTTACAAAACAGATTCAAAAAATACCTCTTTTCTCCTGCCAAAACAAGTTCTCAAGTAGGATGAAAAAAATTTCAGCTGTGGACCCAGATTTGCATTGTGCCACAAATGCAACATCCCTTGCTTTCCAGCCAAAAGGTTTTCAGAATTATTTCGTTTACTGACATCATTGTTACTTTTTAGAGTTGAGTCAGTATTTTCCCAACTTTTGCTTAAGTGATTTCACTGTCAGGTGTCTTTCACTTTAATGATTACTGCTTTTGGTTTTTTGCCACCACAGAAATGATCAAAATATTTTACTAAATCAAGACATAAAGAAAAGAAATATTTCATATTTTGCCAAATAACAGCATGGATCGGAAAAATCCTTTTCTGTTCTTTAAAACACTCCTTCATACTGTGCTCTGTGTTTTTTAAGCAGTGAAGTCTCTGCCAGTTTCTTTCACACTGAGTTTGCAGAACACCTGCCAGGGTGAGGCCTTTGCCAGTGAACAGGGTCCTTAAGTGCTATGACAATTAAAAAAATAGCGTAACGATCAATACAAATAATCAGTACTATTATTATTACTAATATCCATGCTCTTCGGTCTGACCTCTCATCTTCTAGAGCAGCTGCCTCTAGAAGAGAGTGAGGAGAGCAAGTGCCAGCAGGTGGCACTCCAGAATCTAAAGCAATTAAGCACCAGGACCTGCAGGACCAAGAGAGCCAGTTCTGCTTGGCTGTCCCACTAGCTTGCTTTAGCACCTTTCAGGAGGTTTGGTTTGGTTTGGTTTAGGATGACCACCTCCACTTCCCTGCTCCCAAACAGCAGGGACAAATGCTGCCAGCCCCAGTTTTAGCACCATCAGATTATCCTGGTGCAGGGTGGGATGCATCAGCCAGGTGAGATGCACCTTGGGCAATCCTTTCTAAAAGAGTAGGCTACCAGCACACCCAGAGCTCGTACTTGCTCCCTGACTGAGGGGAGGGCTCCCGCAGGGCAGGTAGAGTTGCCTTCCCACGTTGCGCATGAAGAGGTGGCAGCGTCTTACTGCCTTCCACCACTCTCCTACACTCCTCCACAAGGGCAGCAAGCTGGGATACAGCTGAAATAACACTGGCTTTTATTGCTTTAAGACAGCAGCAACAACAAAAAACACACCCTAACGGTTAGGAAACCAGTTTGCTTATTTTTAGCTATGCGCCACACGTACAGCATTCACCTGCACGGTTACAAAGCGTCACTACAGATGGTTCCTGGAGGCGAGGCATGGTGAAGACTTCCACCGTCCTCTGAGCCTTCTGCCTCACCCCAATAGTTGCGCTCCTCCTGCGGCAAGGTCAGACAAACCGGCACTTCTTCCAACCAAACACCGGCTGGCAAGAAAGCCTCTGTCTAGTAGTCTCGTCAGCCAGAAGAAATAAATCCACCTCAAAGAGCTGTGCCTCACCTGGCCTTTGCAACTCTCATCCAACTGTAAGAGCAATAGCTTGTTTTGCTCCTAATGCAAACCCTCCCGATCCTTCAGTCTTCAAAATGAGGCCCTTTAAAACACTGTGCAACTTGGGGGACACAGGAAGAGGTATACCCTTAACGCTAGGAAGATTGTGCTATTCTCTTAGAAAAAGAAATTTTAAAGAAAAACTGTAGAAGCCAGTTGTTTTGTCCAACTCTAGGCATCAGGCATAGCAGTCAACATTTAGAGAGGTAATGAACTCGCTCAGTTAACAAAGTACGATTCCCACATCTGTCTCCACTGGAAAAGTTAAGAGTGTAAAACACTGAAGGTCATACAACTGGGTGGAAAAAATGCCTGCATTTTTATCAGAAGTCTTTACAAATTACCCAAAATCTATACAAATATGGAAAATAACCCGCCCTCTTGCAAAAAGCAGAGGTATATACTGCTTAAACTATCCTTAAAGGCAAACCTGTACCCTGGGATCCATCTGCTCATGTGGAAATAGCAGAAAAGATCTGTCAGAAAGTAATTTCCTTTCCTCTCCTGTGTATGTCAGTGGATCACTGGCATTTCCCCCCCCTGAACTGACCCCAAATATAAATAGACACAAAACTGGAAAATTTTAAGGTCATCTCTGTGGATAAGAGCAACACAAAAGCCAAACGAAACCAGGCAAAGTAATGTGCCCTTCTTGCAGAAGAGGGTTCACAATCAATGCCACACAATATCCATTACGTTTTAGGAAATTAATTTATATCTAGAATTCCAAACTCATTTCCTCACAAACAATAAACACATTTTTTAATTGATGGTTCACTAACATCACCCACTGAAAGAGGCATGATTCAGCTCAAGGTTTATGTACTACACACACTGCACAAAAGTTTGCTCAATATATGTTTTTAGAGCAACTATCTTTTAATACACAAAGACAGGCTGATGGCATGGAAAGAGGAATGGGGCAACTGTTCTTGCTTACTCTGCCTTCCTATCTGCTATCCCAATGTGGATTTGGTTCATAAAATATTCACATGTGGAAAAGCAAGTCATGAAGCATAACTGTAACCCATACCAATCTGAACACTGAGCAGCAATGAAGCGTGTAACTGTCTGGTGATCATCATGAGACATCAGAAATATTTCCAAGTTAGCAAATTGCACAGCTATTACTCTTAGAACTTATTTGGGTCTCCTGTTTCCATGGATCTCCCTGAACAGATGCACGGTCTCCCGGATATTCCACCCACCTGATCGAGAAGCAGAACTTAAGAGGTGCCCAGCCTTTGGTATTCTCCTTGCTATTTGGAACAATAAACCGCCTTCTCTAATGAGCAGCCTCTCTTGATAGAGGACACTACAATTACTGTGGACTCATGGGAGCTTTAACGTTCCCAAGCAGCAAAATGTAGGCAAGTGCTGGTAAGTGGGTTCAGAAAGGCACGCAAAATTCTCCAGCACTGACTAGTCAATAGATATGGAAAGCGTCAATCCCTTTTATTAGTTCTGAATTTAAATTTAGAAGAAACCATCATGTATTTAATGGAGCTGAGGGACCAAAGAGGAACGGAAAAATAGAATGAAAGCTTCTTGCTTTAAAAACGATCCTTCTATCCACCTATATTCTTTTTATTAGCTTGATTTTCGCACATGAGTTCAGTTTTTGCAAGTAGACTTTCAGGCTCCTCAAAATAAAAGTGCAGGTGCAAAACACAGGTGCTCTAAATGTGAGTAGTACAATCGTAAGTACACAGGCATAAGCTTTTTAAAATAAAAACTCATTACATATTTTCCTTCCCTTCTGTCTGATTGCGTAACCCCTCTAAAGAAAGCACTAAAGGTCACTGGGAAGCACAGGCCTTTGCTGATGGAAAAATGCTATTGTATATTGTTTAAAATTACACAAAAGAAATGAGCACAAATGCTAGAAAATGAGACCTTTAAAGGAGTTAACTGAAAAATTCCAACTCGGCATCATATCCCGATTTAAAACTGCACATGTACATGTTAACGGCCACCTCTGTGTCTCTCTTCAGCAACAGTTTCATAATCTTATTAAAGGACAAAGTTGTAGATTCTTATCACTTCATTACATTGCCAGTGCATGAACTTTAATTTTTTTGTTCTTGTTTCATTACCATCCATTAACGTAAAGAGGTAAGCGTTTCTCCAACGGACCACACAGAGGAGTTTCAGCCAGCACCGGAATGAAACTCAAACGTTGGAGAAAATGAGAGTCAGGTTCCTCAAAATATGAAGAGTTTTTTGCTGTAGCTCCTCCAAGGGCTACAACAGTAAAGTTCCTTTAGTCGTGGGGTCATGTTCCCATTGCCCTTCACCAACCACCACCACTCATTTTTGGGTCATACTAACGCCAAACAAGTGGATGTAAGGAAAAAAATAAAGATGTCACAAAATTGTAACCATTCTTTAAATAACTTCTTATTACCAAGGTGAGACCACACGCAGCCCTCTATCTCACACCTCCTTGTGTCAGGGATGTGGCTGCGTGAGACGACAGAAGACCTGGACTGTAAACCAGGACTCCAAGAGGGAAGTCAGTGTGAGGTTTTTTTTTTCCCGTAACTATTTTTGAACATGGGCATAATATCTTAAAATATACACTTCCTTATCAAAATCCACTTTACTGGCTTACCTTGCCCTTTTGCAAGGATGTTCAGGAACACCAGTATGATAGCATTAATTCATTTATTTTACACATGAAAATAACAATAAATTTATACATGAGTTAAAAAACAAAAATCTATCACGAGGATTTTGCAGGTGAATAAACAATTCCTTTAAAGCCTCATTTCTTTAAAGCTGCGAAAACCAGCCTGGGTCCAGTCCAGCAAGCATTTCTTTGCGCCAGTGACCCCTCCGTATCAAGCAGTTCCACTGAGCCAGGCGAAGCCTCTTTCACGATAACTGATGTCTGGCCAGACTTGCCCAGAAATCCTTCCACTGGAGAACAGGTCATGCCACAAGCAATCCTGCTTTCACCAAACACCAATGCGTGTGACATTCCTCTCTGTTTGAGAGGAAAGCCTCGCTTTTCCTGACATTTAGATAAAGAAAGAGGAGGCTAAATCTCAACACACTCAGCAAACGCTTTCAAAAAAGGCAACTGCTGGATTTTTAAGACCACCTCAAAAATCATCCTGACATGCCCTAGATTTACTGATCTATTTTAAAATTCCCTTTCAACTGCTATTACTTGTTTTTTCTGCGGAAGTCACACAAACAGGGAGAGTGGCAGCTTGCAAGAGGTTGCAAGCTGAAAGGCAGAAGACATCGTGCAACTGAGAGAATAAAAAGAACAAGTTTCTGTACACTTGAAGACCTTCAGGAGGGTCAGGGTTTTTTCTGAAGGGGGGTTGCTAATTAGCCAACTGTAACAGTAGCAACAGTGTCCTTGTAAAAATAGCTCACTGCTTATTAAAAGTAAATTAGGGAACAATACAACATCACTGAATTCTCACCAATTTGCTATTACAAACGAGCTTCTGTCTTGTAGACATTACTAAAACTTCATAAGGACTACCAAGATGATTAGGGGACTGGAACACCTCTCTTATGAAGAAAGGCTGAGGGACTTGGGTCTTTTCAGTACGGAAAAAAGACGACTGAGGGAGGATCTTATCAACACTTACAAATACTTAAAGGGTGGGTGTCAGGAGGATGGGGCCAGGCTCTTTTCAATGGTGCCCGGCAACAGGACAAGAGGTAATGGGTACAAACTTGAGTGTAGGAAGTTCCACCTAAACATGAGGAGGAACTTCTTTACTTTGAGGGTGGCAGAGCACTGGAAGAGGCTGCCCAGAGAGGTGGTGGAGTCTCCTTCTCTGGAGACATTCAAAACCCGCCTGGACGTGTTCCTGTGCAACCTGCTCTAAGGTGACCCTGCTCTGGCAGGGGGGTTGGACTAGATGATCTCCAGAGGTCCCTTCCAGCCCTTATCATTCTGTGGTTCATACACTGACATCTTTCCTATTCCACAGACTGATTATGTATCAGTCTGTTCTATCAACACAACTCCAGTGTTTCTGTTGATTTCTATTTTAAGAAGAGAGTCTACTTCAGAAAGTAAAATCTAAAGTGTACTTTATTCCTATTCCCAGTCTAGCTCCATTCCACACTTCAGAAATATTTATGACAGACCAGCAAGAGAAGACACCTCAGGCAAATCAAATCACCACCTCCTACTTGCTGTACTTTGAACTTACAACAAATTTCAGTGTCCTAGTATCCCAATTATTACTGCAAGGCAAGCCCCTAAAGAAATGGTATTTTATGCTAGCAAATTAAGCCAAGATGCTGATTTTAAATAAAATTAGACAAAAGTGAGTTTTATTGGAAATGTGGGGTTGAAAATGAACACCTTATGAATGAAGTGAACTGAACAGCTATGTCACCTGTGCTAAAGGAAGTGTTGCCTTTCTACTAAACAATGAAAATTTGGCAACCCATTCTGTCTCAGAAAGGCAACCCAGCTGTCTCAGAACTGTGAAATGCTGCCCATACCAACTCCAGGTACTTGCATATGGGATGACCCATGTTCCCATTCTCCAACACAGATTAGGTTTCCCAGCTAGATTACATCTCCCATAACCACAATGGCAACTCAACATAAGAAGAGGAAATGGAAGCCAGCCATAAAGCCAAACCCCGAGGGAAGAATGGGAAAACAAAGTATGCTAATTACAGTTCCCGTGGGAGATGGTGCTAGCATTCCTAAACCTAACCCTTCAGTCCCATTTTTCAGTGAAACGAGATTTGGGGTTTTTCCCCTTCCATAAAATAAACCAATGAACTTGGACAAAATGAGGATGCAGACAAAACTTCCAAAAGGCAATGCAGGACAAGTCATCAAATCAGCTGTAAAACCAACTGGATTTTTCTGCTCCAGGAACATTCTTGAGGCTTCATACCAATATTTCCCTGATTCCATCCTTCGTCACACAGGTCTTCCCATTTTAAGTTTAAAAGTCCTGCTACATAGGACTGGATCTTTAAACCCTTACTCATCAAAACCCCCCAAAGCTTTGGCTGGGTTGCACCAGCGTGACAGAAAGACCTTGAACTACAGTCTTCACAGTGGTGCCCCAACGCTTGACACTGAAGTGAAACGGAATTAAGAGGGGCTCGCGGCTTCTGGATGCTGCAAGCACCCCATTTCCTCATGCCGCTAACATGTCAGTCTCCAATTAGAATGTAAACGGGCCTGGGCTTACTTAGCAATGGGACAAGAAGGCTGAAACACAGTATTCCCATTAAATGTGGGGGGAATCAATCCCTTTCATAATCTCCAGATCCCAGTGTAAACTACTGCAACAACAACAAAAAAAAAGATTCAGAGAATTAGGTACAAACAATCTAGCCAGGTGAAAAACCTCATTATTTCAACACAACTCAATGATCAGGAATATCAGTAGTGATGATTACCTGCTGTCTTCAATGGCCCTTTGTTCTTCTCCTTACTCTGAAAAAACACTATTCCAAGGTGCAATACAACTGAAGGAGCAATGTGTTGAGCATTTGGGTCTATCATAGGGCTGGGTCACCCACATAAGGGGCTGGCTTATAAATTGCAGCAATCTCTCCAAGAGGTGGTCAGTACTTACCTTCCTCAAGGCAGAACCTCAGGCAGAAACAAAGTTTGGATTAACACATCTTTAACACCTTTGCAGATAATCCCCCAACAGAGTCTCAACAGCAAGGATTTCTTCATGCGGTGGCTGCCTCAAAGGGATCGGGGGAAGGTAACTGAGAAAGTAAGTCTGTTGACCGCAAGCTTAAATTCTGAGCAAAGATTACACCACCATCAGTAAAAAAATTAGGGGCTACTACTTAAGAAAAAGTTTCAAGATGCATAGTTGCAATACTGGGTCTGTGATCTGCTATTTAGAAAACATCTCTATTATAAAGAGTTATGCACCGGGGACAACCATTTGAAGTATTAATACTGCCGTTACTGGACCTCTCAGCTTTACCTGCATGAGGTAGATCTAAAATGACCTAAATTTAGCTTCAAACACACATTCGATCCAAGTTAATTTTCATGCCACAGGGTCAGGACTTCCCAAAGCCACACACCAGAGGGGCAGACTCAGTGAATCCACACAAGAACGTGTGTATGCTCATCGCAGAAGGAAACAATCCCTCACTAAGGGTGAATCTGACAAAAAAATATTCTTTCCCTTCTCCCAGATGAAAGTTTTAACTACCTGCGATTTCAGTAGCTCAGCAGAGCTCCACCAATGCCTCCTGCTGAACCCATTCCGCTTTGAAGTGCATAATTCAATATTCAGGTCAGAACGGAAAAGTAAGTATGAGGGGAAGGCAGAGACCTGGGTTCCTGTCCCTGCTCCAATGAATGTTTAATTATTTTATATTAAAAATTCATTTGGAGAAGGGCTAGAATCCAGGCAGTCTAATGGGTTTACCTACAAAGAGAAAAAGATCCACGATCAAATGCCGCCAGACAAAGGTGGGAGCTCAGTCACAGGTTCCTTCAGGCTGAGCATCAGACCTAACTCAGAGAGAGCAACCGCTGGCTCTTCCACTGCTTACATCTCAGCAGAAGGTACCTAACTCCAGAAAGGAATAAAAAGGAGCAGTTCAGCATGTTTTCCTGGAACAGAAAGAGGGCTGCTGACTTAAAAGACCGCCTCTTGATTCTCCCTTGTTGCAGCCAGCTCATGAGTCTCCTTATTTGGGATGCTGGCTTTTGCAAATCCCACTCTTGAGCCAACTTTTCTCCTGGCACCGCACAAGAAGCCTCGTTATCTGCATCCCATAGGATACGGTGCCTGGAAGTTTGATACCACAGTACTTAAGGTCTTTTGTGGATCTACTCTGTGGAAAATGTTCTTATGTTGCTTTGGAGTTTCGAAAAATTCAAGCTGTGTGACTTGACGTTGCAAATGACAGCCAACCTCATGGAGCTAAACGCTGTACACCAAGTGCTGCGCGCTCCCGTCCACTGTTCCCCTCAACTGAAAGAAGAAGAGGGGGTGCAGGGGTTCAAATACTCAAGTCACATCTAAGAGTCAGACAGCGTAAGGGAAAAATGGAGCTATTCGGACACATTTCTCAAGCAGAACCAAAAAGCCAGCAAGTAAATTCTCTGCAGCAAACAGCTCGCATGCAGGTAGTTTTTTATTTAATACTTCTCAAAAACAGGGTAACCTAGAAGATTTTCTTGCCAGCGAAGGTAAGCCCTCCGAATAATCGCACCACCATACACAGGTTAAAAAGGGTGGGTGGAAGGAGCCGTTCTCTCAGCAGAAATGAGGAGCTGCATCTCCTGTGCAAACAGGAGGCCACCACCCGGGCTGTCCCTCCGGCCGGCTGCCGAGCAGGAGCCGGGACAGGGACTCGCTGGGCTGCCTGTCCCGCCAGGCACCGCTGAGGTGACTGGCATTGCATCAGCTGGCAAGCGGGATGCTGGAAAGCTCTGGTAAAAAAAACACCTGCCCTAAGGGTGGCTGCCTCCCACTGGACACTGGGTACAGCTTTTAAAGGCAAAGCACGTGCAACCGTGCCTCCACCTCATCCACAAACATGTGTCTGTCCGCAGTGGACCTAACAAAAACTTATTTGCAAAACAAACTGCTTGATTTTTTGTGTGTGTGTGTTTGTTTGTTTGTTTTTTTATGATTCCTCATTCAGGAACTGGCATCGGCATTGCCTTCAGCAAAGGCTACATGTAAAGGACGACATCCCAGGCAGCTTTTGCTGTGTGACATGAGGGTAAGACAGGAGAGGCATTTCCTTTACCTTCTAGAAGCAGGTGAGCTCCCACTGAATATTTAATTCAGACTCTAAGCTATTTTCACCAATCACTTGAAAGTTAAATAATTATCCTGTTTAATGAAACCTAGCGATTATATTTTGCATCCCCCCCCCAGCAGCTATTGCTGTTGTGACAATATTCATCTTGTCCATGATGACTATTATCTGCTGTATAAATATTGATGATCTGAGTAATTGCTGTTCTGTACATATGCTTCTCACAGATACAAATTTCTCTGCCTGAAGTAGGCTGCTGACAAAGTGCTTTCCTCCTTTTGCATGGCAATGAAACATTACTGGAAGTGCCACTGAGAATTGTCAGTCCCACGGAAAAAAAAAAAAAAAAAGAAAAAGAAAAGAAAAAAGCGAAGAGTAACAACAGCCTTTGGAGAGTGGGAATGAAATTATGTTTGCCTGGAGTGGGAAGGCTGAATAGTCCCAAAGAACAGGTTAGCTAAGCCGGTATTCAGGCAGCTTAAGTTTAGCTTAGGCTGTGCCAACACCAGACACAGCTCAAAGGGAAAGAAGTGCACTGGACTCAACGCTGGCCACCACTGCTAAGCTGGGCATGCCATGCTCCTGGGACATGTCGTGTCTGACATGCACGTTGTACCCACCCAGTGGCTTACTGATGGCGGGGGTTACTTTTTCAGGATCAAAACCCAACCAGAAAAGCAAGCCAGGCTTGTACGGGAGGAAAAACACCAAGCTGAACATTATGCTGGGACAGACTTCCCAATGCCACCCTGGACCCTTTGCCAGCACACGGCCAATGTGTCACATAAGAGCAAAGCCAGTTCCAAGGCACCCAACACCCATTCACAGATTCCACAAGCATGCGACACAGCATCGTTTTGTACTCTTTTTGCTGGTTAAATGCATTTGCCCAGCAGACTTTGTGACCAGTCAGGTAGTCCTCTGTCTTCCTGCAGTCGGCAAAAATCACTAAAACCACCCCACTGCATGCCCTGGCTAATCTGATCATATTGTCCCGTGGTCTGGCATTACAAAGACCCAGTTTTGACAGACAGAGCCCTCCCACAGGCACATGGCCTCACACTTCCAGTCTTGAATTTTGCCTCTGGACTTTAAAGAGTCAACAGTATATGAGAGATGAAGGCTCTTCCTTAGGGGACGCCAACTTTCTACGATATAAAACCTGAGAACCTCAACTAAATCACCTCTCTGGAATTACAGGTCAAGAGATGAAGATTTTTTCAGCCATATAAATTTTGGCAGGATTTCTACTGACAGCTTCCTTGTAGAAATACTCTTTTTCTAAGTTCTCCAGCCATCATTTCCAGTATCTGGAAACGCACACTGGACAAAGACCTTTTTTTCAATTTAAAAAAAAAAAAAAAATTCTAACTTACATATGCTACAGAAATTAAGGAGAAACTAAAAATCTGCTTGATTTGCATTACTGAAGATTAGAGAGGCTACAGAGAGGATGCAGAAAGCAGCAGGAGAAAAGACACCGGACTCCCTGTGGGAGCTGGAGTCCAGGGCAGGAACAGGAGGAAGCAGTGGATAGGGACAGGGAGCAGGCAGGAAGCAAGGGCAAATACAGATAACGTGCAAGCAACGTTTAGAGTGCCCAGAGGTGGAGAGGGAGGAACTGAATGTTTGTAATGAGCAAAAGAAATTAAGAGTCTGGAAGTCTTACTTTCTCTGTTGCCTTGTTCAAACAACTACATAATAAACCATTATACGTAATCACAGCAGCCGCTGATTTTTTAATATATATTATATATGCACATGAACAGACTCAGTGAAAGTAGTTAATAAACACTGATACAACCGATCTTCTCGCTGCCACACCGGAGTGTTAAGCCGTCCACTTGTTCAGCATGGCCCTCGTCATACAATTAATTCCCCTCCTACTTTCTGCAGCTTCTTTCCTTCTCCCATAATTTCTACAGTGCTTTGGGGTTTAATGTGTTATAATATCTAATGACAACTGCTGTACATCTCTGAATCTTGAAGGGAAGTTTCTTCCAGCAGAAAATCAAAGGTTGAACTCTTACCAGTAACTCTGGGCATGCTTAACTAATACTAAGCCACATAACATAGCCTAATTAGTCCAACAGGTCCTTTAAAAAAAATCCACATGACCTGACTGTCAGTTCTTGCACTGAGTCATTCTGGAGACCAGTTGAAACAGAGCCCTGCATAACTCTCTAACATCAACAGCGCGCTGCGTTGATTAAAGCGGACTGGATCCGAACTACAATAACCAGGTAACCCCCACCCTCTCCACTCCGTCTTTTTCTTCCCCTTCTGTTTTTAAGACACGACACAACCTAGCGGCCTCCAGCAAGTATCCAGTCTTACCTACACGGCCTCCTACAATAACATTTCCCAGACCTACTTCGTTTGCGTGCAAATTAGTTATAACCCACGCTATGTGCACACAGAATGCTCTACTGCTAATGCAAATTATTTTGCATGCAAACACAAAATGCAGATGGCCAAGCCACTAACTGCCCAATTCGCAAGCACAGACTTAGTGCTCTCAAGCTTTTACACGCATATTAAGTTCAATGCAGCGAAACGCACCCTTAACTTTGAAAGTCCTGTTAAAACACCTTTAAAAACATGACACAAATCTTAAGTGTTCACATTGCTGAGTCACTAAAAAGTGAAATCAAATTTCCATCAAATAATACTCTTATTTTCTAGGTAGTTATGAATCCCATATTTCACTCTGAAATCACAGTCTCTTAACTTTGCTAAAGCTATGCCTGTCTGGCATACCTTTTCCCGCACAGCATTGTCAATCTGGAGTGTGAAGAAATATGACCTCCATCCAGCATAGCTGCATTGCCAAATTTCCTTAGAGAGGATGCAAAACTGCAGTATTACCAGCTCAGTGTGTTTTCTTCAGGAGAGTGGCTAGTTTCACCACATCTGTGCCAAAGGCACTACATCCACAAAAAGAAACGCTTTGCTGGGTTTGTATCCCGTTAAAGTCTCTCTCGTGGAGGTGGGAAAATGCAGTTTCACTATGAAAATTAACAGAGTGGAGATAATGATTTCTTGCACTGGGCACATGGCCAGCTATTTTCACTGCTTCCAAACGTCCACCACGCTCTTCAGACCTAAGAAGCTGACAATGTATGGACTGCAGGATCCTGCTTCTCTAGCTCTTTCTGAGTTGCGCCAGCTTTCCTGGGAGACCAAGGGTTGCAAGATGGTGTTTGTGCCTCCCAGACGCCAAGCACCCCTTCCTAACAGGTAAGGTATGGGTAGGTGGAGGCTACACATCTCCATACGTTGAAGGTTTGGTGGTGTTTGGGGTTTTTTTACTTTTGCAGTAAAGCTCAGCTGGTTTACACAGCTCCCCCTGTGTTCACCAACATGGGCAAGAAGAGGCAGAGCAGATGCAAGATGCTGTTCCTGTCGGGCAGTTCAGTGCTTTCAATGCTCTGGCATTCTAGATTTCTTGCCCGCTTGGGAGGCTCCGAATGGAGAGCACCGATGGGATTCACGGGAGGTCACACAGCACTGTCAGGAATCTGATGCAGACAAGAAAGATGCGCTGAAGAAGCAAAACAGACAAAACCTCAAACAAACTGCTCCCTCCTCTCACCTATTGTTTTTTAATTCTTGCCTGCACATTGGTGGCAAAATTTGAGAAGTGGCAAGAATAGAAAATAAAGTGTTAATGTGGTCAAGAGAGGTAATTATTTAACCCACAATTCCCCAACAGCTTTTTAAAGTAGTCTTTAAGCTTTTTAAAGGATTTTCCTTCTTGGAAGAGACACATTTATTTAACACAGAAGCTCAGCATTTCTGTCATGTGTGACATTACTGAAACATTCAAAGCTAGTTTCATTCACCTAGATGACAGCATGCATTTCTTGCGTCCTTTCCACTGCATAAGCACCACTTGCATCCTTTTCCTTCTTTCAGCTGGGATAGAGTTAATTTTTTTTCTAGTAGGTGCTGCGTTTTGTATTTAGTATGAGAATAATGTTGATAACACATATTGTTTTAGTTGTTGCTAAGTGATGCTTACATTAGTCAAGTATTTTTTCAGCTTGCCACAGAGAGGGAGCACAGACAGGAGGACCTGGCCAAAGGAATATTCCGTACCACAGACGTCATGCTCAGTATATAAATGGGGGTCAGACGGGGAGTGGGAATCTGCGATCGCTGCTCGGGACGGGCTGGGCAATCAATCATCGGATGGTGAGCAATCGTATTGCATCACAATTTTGTTTCTTCTTTTACCATGATTATTATTATTATTATTATTTTCCTCTTCCCTTACTGTTCTATTAAACTGTCTTTATCTCAACCCACGAGGTTTTTAGGTTTTTTTCCCCTCTCGTTTTCTCCCTCTTCTCCCTGCCCTACAAGGAGGAGGGTGGGGGGAGGTGGGAATGAGCAAGCTGCTGCGTGGTCCTAATTGCCAGCTGGGGTTAAACCACGAGAGCAAGCCATGCTGAAATAAAACAGGATCTGCACGTTACCCTCTTTGATTTGATCTGCAAAAGGGCAAAGCTGACACGTCTCAAGAGTACGCAGCATATCACACCAGCGGCTTCAGACCCCCTGAAAGCAGTCGTTGGCTTTTGCTCAGACCCGTGTGTCATGAAGGAAACGGAGAAGAGAAGCTCCCGAACTGTGACGCAGGGACTGCTAAGCGTCAGACAGGTCAGGCCGCTCAAAGTGCACAGCACACTTCAGAGCTAGAAGTTGCCACCACCTGTGGTACTAAGTAAGATGAAGAAAAAAAAAAAAAAGCTAGTGAGATAACAGAAAAATAATTGGGCATGGTTATCCAATACCCTAGACTAGTTTTAAATCAGTACAACTGTGCTGTAGTGAGTAAAGGATAAGCAAGGGCAAGAAAGTAGAGAATCAAGCCCACATTTATGTACCACAAGAATACAAGGCACAGTAACTTGCAAAGTTACTGCAAGTTGCTAAAAGCATCTTTTTATAAAAGTTAATTTTCATAAATCACTGATTTTTCCCTAGCTTTTTTTTTGGTAAGTCAAAAATATCCGTATACCATATATTTTGTTTTTCCCTCTATATGTACGTGCATGAGTATGCAAACTTCTTCAACCATTTCCTTTTCTTATTTTGCCACTAAAAGAAACATAGAAGAAAGAGGGATCAGACAAAAAGAGTCTTTTTACATTTTGCTTTTTTTAAATGAAAAAAATGGGTAAAATACTTTTTTTCATGCAAGTTTTTGGAAAAGGCTTTTTCTATTTGAACTCATTCAGTCAGCTGAACATGTGACAAATACCGAGAATAAATAGTTTTGGACCAAAGAGGCTGGCCCTTTGATTTCACCAATTTAAAAACAAACAAAAAAAAATAAAGGATATTTCTATACAAAGGAAGATAATCATCAGTTCTAAACTGGCGTTCAGAAGGTATGAAAATCAGATCCCCCTGCACTCTTCCTACACTGGCCCCACAGGACGCTGCTGATCCACCGTGACACCAGCACCCAGGAGCATCCGAGCCTCTGTGGAAAGCGTGCAATGGCCACCTTTGTTTCCATTCGAGAGTGCACAACACAATTAGCATTTTCCAGCTTCCCTTCCCCACTGCCAGTGTGGGGAAATAAGAGTATTAATGGAGGTTTGAGCAACACACACACACACACAAATCCTTTCTGTTTGATCCCAGCCTTCCACAGGTCTCTACTGAGAATCACAAACACCGTCTACTAATCATCTCATCAGCAATGCAAATAACCATCTTGGCCTCTCATCAAGTGTCCCTCTGGCTTGAACAACGTGCCCTTGGATTGCACAGCCCTAGGTGCAAAAGCTGCCACGTCCCTCTGAAATAACCTCGGCGTGACAACGCTACGCACGCCAGGTTTCGTGGCAGCGGGCAGCAGCCTGCTGAGCACAGCCGCCTATGGGGAGCCCAAGCCATCCCCCAGCTACCCTAAGGGCTCACGAGCACTTCTGTCCCTCGCTCAGCACACACGGAAGCGTCAGGCACTGTAAACGCAGGGACCTCACGGAAGAGGTGGTGTTCGGCTACAGCAACATACCTTCAGGCCTCCTAAAATGAAACGCTGAATAAGTAACACAGCAGAACGGCTACAGCACTGGACTGGCACTTAAGAAATAGAAACAGGACCTCGTTTTAGTCCCCACCCAGGTCCATCACTCCCTGCCCCAGGGATGCAGCAACAACACTGTTCTCTAGCCCTGTCCCCGGATGGACCTCAGGCTCATGCCTGCAGCCATGTCCCCAGCCCCATCTCTGTCCCCATCTCCTGCTGCTGGATGGACCCTGGCCCTGGTGCGTCGCCTGCCCTGCTTAGGGCTGTTGGCGGAGCCCATTAGAGCACTCTGAAATCAAATGATGAGAAAGGCATTCTTCTATGAAACATCATTACTGCCCTGCCAGGGAAGTGTGGATTGGAAGAGCTTCCAAAATAAAATTTATCTGTATTAGTCCCTTACCCTTGGCATCAGGTCCATATTGCCAGTTCCCGTAACATTTACAGGGAAACCGGCATACCGAACAGTGCAGCAAACAACAGAAAATCCTGCGAGAATCAAGTAAAAAAATACCAAACAGGCCTTGATCCCACAGAAGCAAAGACAAGCTATACCTGGACAAGCAACTTGCAGCTGTAGTGACTGGTGCTAACAGATCTACTGTGGCAGAAGGAGGAAAACAGGCTCCCGAGCGAGCATCTGCAAAATAGCACAATTCAGGTTTACATTAAAACAATTACATTTGGAAAGTATTGCTAGGGGAAAAAAAAAAAAAAAGCATAAGGAATTTCAATATTCCAAATAATGCCAGCAACTTCAGCACCCCCCGGTCCTGCTGTGACCACACACGTGCATGTTGCCAAGCACAGCTCAGCCACCAGCAGTGCCCTTCCTCGCTGGAGGAAGAATTGCTGGGCTTCCAGTGCCACTTCTCAGCAAATTCTTACCTTCTAAGCAGCAAGTGTTTGTATAATAGAAATCCTCCTATCAGCATTTCCAGCTGTGCCCAAAGCACAGCAACCACAAGCACGTACGCTGCAAAATCTCAACGTTTGCGCGTGTGCGAACAGCACGCTTCTGGAAAAGTGGAGAATGCTTTCAGAGTAAACACCGCAAAGATTATGGGTCCTTTAGGATGTCAAAAGGCCGTCATAATCCACCGCTCACCTTCAGCGCTTAACTGCTTGCTCAGCTAAGACGGCTCTGTAACTCACCAGGATCGCAACCACATCTCACGAGCCCGTTTTACTGCCTGCGAGGACACCAGAGCTTTGAGAACCCAAGAAACTTTTCCTCTCACAGCAGTCCGGCTCTTTGGTGCGGTACCCTCCCTAATGTTAGCCTGAAGCCTTTAAAATACCATCCAACGCCAGTGCAGGAAACGCAGCAAGAGGAACTAATTTCTAAACCTCACCACACAGACTGCAGCCACTACACCAGGGAGATGAGCAGGGGAAAATGGGGGAGCTCCTCACAGCCTGATCGGACCCCAGAAAACCTTCCACATGTATGAGAGAGGTGGAGAAAAAAGGCATGCTAAAGCACTCAGGCAGAAGACTGTCTCCAACCTAAATTACTCACTTCTAGAAACACAGCAGCCCTCCAAGCTCCTGAGCGTACCTCCTCTTATGCAACCTCACCTGCAGCTGATGGGAGCAGAAGGCTCTTCTGCTGAAGATGCCAGGACTTCATATGATGGGGACTTTAATGGAGAGCCCTCTCCTCAACAGCAATACCTTGAAAGATGTCTCCTTCTCACCTTTTGACTTGGGAGAAAGCAGGAGGAGGCAAGGGAAAAGGCTTTTCTCCTCCTAACTAAACCACCTACGCATGTACTTCTTCCAAATATGCCCAGTTAGGACAAGTCATGTTTGGGTTAAGGAGACTCTGGAGAGAAGTTCTCAATCCCAGAGGAAACAAAGGCTAGGGAAAAATACTACAGCAGTATTTTTGTTAAAGCCTGAAGAAAAACAAAACTGGATGGAGCGTGTTTTGGTCCAATCCTTGATGAAACATACTCCAGCAAAATACCTGTCCATGAGAAAACCTCACACAGTCCCACACATCAGTTTAGAACTGATTACCTTCCTTTGTATAGAATTATCCTTTTTATTAATAGGTGAAATCAAGGGGCCGGGCTCTTCGGTCCAAAACTGTTTATTCTCAGTATTTGTAACATGCTCAGCTGCCTGAATTAGTTCAAATGGAAAATGCCTTTTCCAAAACCCCCAAAACTTCCATGAAAAAAATGTATTTTACCCATTTTTTTCATTTAATAGCAAAATGCAAAATCTGGGCCATATTTTTAAGACAGCACTCATTAGGAGTTAGCTACGCACTGCCTCCAGTTCAACAACACCCATTATGCCTAAAATCGTGATCGTTATTTTCCTGCTGTCATGGCCTTCCCTTTTTCTTTGCAGACCACCTAAATATACTACTTCTGCTTAAAGGAAAGCACTTGACCACAGTGGCTATCAAGACCGCACAAAGCATGGCACAGAGACACTCTAGCCACACAAGCCAGCCTACAAAAAATTACTGAATTTGGGAAAGCCATCAAATAAAAAAAGGAACCGCTGTCTCATGACGAGCCTACAAGCACACTTCACTGCATACTTGCTGGACCTCCACTGCAGGGCTCAAAAGCCAGACCCAGTGTGACAACAGCCCAGCGACAGACCCAAGGGAGGCAGAAGCAGCCCCGACGGGTGCAGGCACACGTGCAGTCTCCACCCCTGCTCATGAACAGCCTGTGTCGGCACCAGATGTTCAGTGCAGGCACTCGCTGGGGCCGGGAAGGCATTCCTCACAGCAGTGACGAGAGTAATAATAAAGTAAATGAGAAGGCAGGGTATAAACCGGAGTGGAAGAAAGCTCCCATTGCAAGGCAGGCCATCCATTTCGGAGTGCTACTCACAGGCTGAGCTGTGGGGGCTTCTTCAGTTGAAAAAGGATCTTCCCCGGGTTAGAGCCAAGCGGGTGTCAGTGCCGCCGGGCTGGAATGCAGCGTGGAGGAAACACAGACCCACGCTGCCAGTCACCACAAGGCCAAATGGCTCCACCGACCTCACTCCTCCCCACGGGGATGAAGGACACAGGGGAAATTACCAGTCCAGCACCTAGGTACCCCTCGCGCGCTTGGGCATCTCAGCACTACAGGCAAATCTGGAACGGCTTGTGACAGACTCTTTTTTTTTTCCTTCAGCTGCATCGGGACAGTATTTCAGGTCTGATTTACTGTCTAGACACAGCATGCTGCCATGTGGTGCAACTGAAGAAGACTGAGAGCACCCGAGTGTGGAAAACAGACTGGCCCAAGCTGGTTTTTTCCCTTCCTTTAATAACCAATACATTGTGCAGTCTACATCAACATCCACACGAAAAACGCTCGATCTGTCCTGCCCCTCAGAAGCTGGCTGCTGAAAAAAATCCAGATAGAAATTAAAACATGGATTCTGTTAAGTTTCACTTCCCGCTGCAATTTTATAATCGTCTCATCCATCAATTTTGAAAGAGTATTAATACTGGCATCAGCTGGCTCTCCACCTCTTTTGCTGAGCCAGCTTTTTCGAGGCCCTGTCCCTGCCTCTCAGCACCCGACCACAGGCGCTGTGAGGAAGAGGAGGGGGGGAGGCAGAAGGGGTGGTAGGAAGAGGCCAGTGGGGCACACGCGGCACAGGGGCCACCCCACAGAGGAGCTGCATCTGCCCCTGGGGAGCTAGGGCAGCTTACGGTGCCTGAAGATTTGCCCAAATACGCTTACCTCAAAAGAAAAACATACGCAAAAATCATAGAGAACAAGGTTGCGTCAGGGATTGACTGAAGCCAACACACAAGCCCTACCACAAACTCAGACCAAATCCTATGCACACAGGCTCACTGCCACGTTCCACGCTGGAGAAGACTAGGCCAGTGATGTGTAATCTTTTTTTGATTTGCAAAACCTTTTTTTTTTTTTGGTGTCGATCTCTCCATTGGTACGAGCCATTTCTCTCGGTTACCTTTCCCAGACCAGACAACCTCCTTGACCCCAAGTACCTGCAGACCAAAGCTGAAAACTAGTCCCATGCTCCTTTTAGCATTTCTCTTCTTTTCGAATACATGAAATTCATTACTCAAATACTAGCTCTTGCATTTATTCAACACAGTGGTAATGCAGGGAGAATAGGTTGGTGCAAGTTTTTAGCTTCTGGCTTATTAATTATTTTGTAAAGGTGTACAAGCTGTTGAGTCATCCAAAACTTTTTTAAGACACCCTGTTCTGTCATTATTTTATGAACGTAGTTTGACATGTTTTATGTCTATCATGGCCATGATTTATATCACAAACTCCCAAGAACACAAGCCTGACTTTAAAATCATTCTCATCCCGACTGCTTCATTGCAGGTCAGCCTGGTCTGCTCCAAGACCAGATTCTGTTGCCAACTGTATTTTGTTTGCTGGTATCATCCACTTTTCCTCATGTAGTTTAATGAAAAAAAAAAAAAAGCCCAAAATACATAAAGAAAGCCAATTGTTATACTCATTTGAGCATAATCAGAAATCTCTGCTTCCTCCTCTCTGACTGCAGCATGAGGTTTATAAATAACCACCCTCCCCTCCTCTGAACAAAGCTGTAGGAAGAAATTCACTGTAAATTGGTCAGAAGACTGACATGCAGGCCAAAAGCATCTAATGGCTTGCTGGGGCTGCAGACATCACTTCTCCAGGAAGCAGCTGAGTTGCACCAACTTGCATTTCAGGCTGAAAGCCTATAGAACCTGCATACGCTTGCTTGCACTATCATGTCTCTATTCATCCCCAGGAAACAAAAAAGGCACCATCACTCTTAATGAACTGATGTAATTTCAACCTCATATTCAACCCCATAAAATGGCACGTCCACTTAGGCTTAATTGTAGAAGGTAGGTGGGATCAAGCAAGACTGCATACAAAAAAACATCGAGAAACAGGGCAGAACGCAGCATATTCTTTAGGTGTAAACTATTTTTATAGAGTTGGCCTGAAGCAGCTGCTTACCCATTGTCTGATCCGAGAGGATGCCCACAGTAATGGCTCTAGACTACAAGTCAGGAAGACGAATCCCCTAAGATGCTTTATTCAAAGGTATTGGGGCTGGTCTTTATCTACAGTTTGAACATGCAAAAATTGCAGATTTAAATTGGAATCAAGACTGCACACAACCCTACCAGGTTATCTAGATCCGGAGCCTCTGGAAAATTGTAGGTGGCACCAGTAGTAACGAAAGATGGGCAGAGGCTACAGCGATGGTACCAGAAAGCAAGGGGAGAAAGAGGCAGGTGGCATTTGTTAGGGATGCACAGGAACAGAAGGGAAGGACAGGGAGCTGTGGAAGGTGAGTTTAAGGGGATGGAAACTCGGCTGCCACAGAGGGAAGCACAGGACCGACACAGGCAAGTCAGAGAGAAGTCAGGAAGCACCAGAGTTCAGCCCACTCCATTCTTAAATGGGATCTGAGGGTATGCTGTCTCTGGGCTGTGAAACCCCCCATTACAGCAGCAGATGACCGGCTGTCCCCTCTAGTGACTACCACCATCCACAGCCAAACAGTGCTCCTAAGCACCCATGGGTCAGAAATCAATGCCACAGCCCAATGGTCTACACCCTCTGGACGACCCAGGTCACTGCAGCTCCATGTGAGAAGACTAATTTTTTTGTTTTCTCTCCCTTTTCCCCTTGTACATTACATTAAAACCTAGCTATGTTAAATTTTTAATACAAAGACTACAAACTTGAGCAGTCCAAAATAAAGAGGCACCATAATGAAGACTGCTCATACAACCTCCATTCAGCTCCTGTATAGATCTGCACTGATTCTGTCTCCAGTAGTGATCGTAAATCATTTGTGTCCTGGAAATCAACTGCTTCAGGAAAAAGGGTTGTGTGATAAAAGTGACAGCTACCTCACTCAGTGGAGGTCAGAAAGATCAGTGAACAAGGCAATGCAGGAAGAGAGAGAACCACCTTGCTGGACGCGCCACCTGCAGGCAGGAATTACCTCTTCCTCAGCCCCACAGCCTTTCTAAGATGCTCAGCAAGTCCCTGAAACCAGTTTTTCTTCAGGTGACCCCTAAGGGGGCAGTCCCCACCCTCTGCAAAGCCAAGACTTCTAGGACTAACCTGCAAGAGTGCAGAGATTTACAGCTGAGGTCAATCATCCTTGAGCTTCCAGCAGATGAACTGCTACATCATGCCAGGTGTTCTGGGGTGAGTGAAAAATCAAATCATCCCTAAGCATCTCTTTGAGGCAGCCAAAATTTAAGGTGTTTCAGTCATTTGAGCTTTATATGCTCATCGCCTCCCTTCCTCAGCTATGAAAATGAAGACAGTACCTGTACCTGAGATGTTGCAAGAATAAGAACTTCCCCGTCTGCAAAGCCCCCGGGAAAGAATTAGCAGCGCTGCTCAGTTCGTTTGGGTGGGGTGTAAAATGAAGAGATGTGGAGACACATGCAGAAAGTAAATGTGAGGAAGAGACAATGAATTATGCAGTAATTACCTATCCACTGAAAGAGGGACTCTGTGAAAGGGGAAAAATGATGCAATTATAGAATTAAAGATTATATCATGATGCAGATGCAAAGAGGAGATGTGCAACGTTAGTCCTGGCACTTCCTTGCTTTTGTCCGCCTGATTTTGTAACCCCATTGTTCTCCTAATGTCATTATTTTGTAAGTAATTTAAACGCAGCATAATTATGAGCTCATATGTTTATATCTTTTCATCATTAATAACACGTGGAACAACTGGCAGACCCTGCTCCCGGCATGATTGATGCCTCCAGCAGATGGCTGTGAACGATTCTTTTCCTTCCACCTTTATCCAAGGTAAAGAGCAGGGAGGAGAGAGGGAGGCTATTATTTAAACTTCAATTCCATGCACAAACATTTGGGGGTTTTGGGGTTGTTTCAGAGGAGGAAAACCGGACCAATATCAATCAGTTGGTCTGATATGAATCATAACGGATCAAATTTAAAGAGCGGAGGCACTGAGCAGCTGATGTGCTTTGCCCAAGGTCAGAAGGAAAGCTCCCAAGGCCTGGGTCCCCAGTTGACCCCACTGACAGCCTTCTGCCCAAAGTCGCTGAATCCCTCCTACCTCCCACATTAAAACTTGTTTAATTATTGCCCTTAACTGCAGGTCAGGGAAGAAGCCGATCCCCTCCAGGCTGCGTTTGCTGGTAAACGCAGCCAACGAGCAACTTCTGAGAGCGTGTCATAGAAAATACAACTGCAAGCAAACGTTAGGGTTGCATGTGTTCATCCTGGGTAACTGTTACATTGGGTTTTTTAAGTAAATTACCCTGCGCGCCTCGGACTTCAGGCAAATTGCCAAGGCTTTTCTCCGAGTCAGACAAGTCTGGCTCACCCCTCTTCACGAGGGAAAGCAGCTGCAATAGCAACAACCTAACCTGTTTTATTTGCAGATGATATTAGCTGGCAAGAGGCAGCGTGCCTGACAGCATGCTCGTTATGTAGCCTTCATGCTTTTTAAAAAGTCTTATTTGTCTTTGTATGCCCCCATCAACAAAGACACACACACCCCTTTTCTTTTAAGTAGTATTTTTTACCTTTACCTAATGGGTGCTGGCAGCTACTACCACAAGCTTTACACGCTCTTTTGTTCCTAACAAAGCAAGCTTCGCTTCCATCCTTCCCCATGCTCAGAGAGCAGAGCTTGCAAAACCCGGCGCTGTCAAGCCCCGGAGGAGCAGCCAGTCAGAGCCTGCAGTGTCCCAGGCGCTCGGGCCACACCAGCTCTCTCTCCAGTGCACATCTTTTGGAAAAGTCCGTCGTGGCGGTGGAACCTGCAACCTGCTCACTTTGGTTTAAAACCCAGCAGAGAAAGCCATACACCATCACTAAATGTATACAGTTAACACGATACAGTTAAGAACAGGCAGAACTATTACAGCAGCAACATTTTACCCCACAACTGCTTCTTTCAGGATTTCTCACACCAAAGCTCAGGTGGTCGGCACTGTCAGAGGAGGGACCTGCACACGATGTCTGGTCGGAGCCAAGAGCCCATTCTTAGCTACCAGCCATCTAATGTGCCACGCTGGCAGTGGTACTAGTTGGTGCCCATGGAAGGGAAAGGAAGGGAAGCAAGAAACATTCTCCTTCACTAAGTGCCGCATCTCTAATAGTGTTGAAACTTATGCTCGGATGCCAGAGGTGCCCAGTCCTGTCTCCG
>VYZM01013524.1:1296073-1356187 GCA_013398915.1 Dromas ardeola
CCGAACCGGGCGGGGAGAGGCGGCAGCCCCGGGCCGGTCCCGCCAGCCGGGAGAGGGAAGATGCGGCGGTCGGGGGGCAGGTCGGTGGGTGGGAAGGGCTCTGCGGCTGTAAAACGCAGCGTGCTCTGCCTCTCGCACGGGGCGAGCGGTAACCGCACCCGAGCCTGTCCCGCACACCCACCAGAGCTGCCGCCACCAGGTACAGGGGGCTGTTAAAAACCCCACGCAAGGCAGGTTCTCAGGCTGGAGTAACTGGTGCCTTCAGCCCTGAAGACCTTCGTTCCCAGCTGGAGGCTTAGAGCTGTGTTACTGGTGCACGTTAGAGTAAGTAGTAGGTACATGTGGCGTATTGTCTGAGCATAGCAGATGTTGTCTGACCATAGCAGACCCAGGGCTGGGCAAGGGAATAAGGCCTCCCTTTTATTCATTGCACCATGGCCTACGCCTGGTACAGAGCATAGAACCAGGGATTTGTTTCTGCGGTGCCTGCAGAGAAAACAATCCTATTTACATCAGTGCTAAAAGAAAAAAATGCGTATGTACCTCCTAGTGCCTCACATGGGATCGGTGATGGCAAAGAGCAAGAGCTACAAATGGCAAGGGCAGACATGCGTCTTTCCACTCCTCACTGCCTCGTCTCTCTGCAGAGCCAGCGTTGTTTTGGGGCAAACAGTTGTAAGTGGTGTGAAAGCAGACCTGAAGGTTATCCAGGTGCTGGCTTTGGTTAGAAGAGCCCTCTCCTCCCCAGCTTCTGCAGCTCCATGCTGAAAGCATTGCCTGTGGAGGAGTAAGGCCTCTATAATCAGCAAAAGAAAGCAGTTTCACAAAAGTCTACTTGGTTTCCTTCCCTTCCTTCTCCCCTCTCTCCTCTGCAATGGGGCTATTTGCAGAGCAGGGTCTCCAGCAAGCCGGGTTTACTGCTGGGGAGAGCCTGTAGAGCATTCAGTGGTGCAACTCCAGGTTCTGCCATAAATATTTAAAACTCAATTACCACTCTCAGAATGAACATTCAAAGCAGATTTTCACATCCCACAGTGTTTCTTGGTTCAAACCTTCCTAATCAAATAATTGAGATAAGACAGAAGCGAAATAGGCCAAATTTAAGCCACCAGTTTGAGTCTGGTTCCTCCCAGCCTCTCTCATGTCTGCCTCTGAAGTATTACTCGCTACCATCCCTGACCTCTCACGATGTATTTTACACCACAGGCATCATTTTAGCACACGCAGCTGACTTTCGCTTCTCTGCTGATTGGCTAGAAGGACCGTGCGAAAGATTTTGCTGCTCTCCCTTTCCCCCCCCACCGCCCAGCTGACTAATCTGAAGAGCAAACACCAGATGCCTCTCCAGAGGCTTCCTTTAGCTGGGCAGGGGGACAGGGGCCCCTTGCCACTCCCCCTCTGCTCTTGGGAACGGGCCATGACCCATAGCATCCGCCCTGACCTACACCATCCCACCCCAGCCACTCAGGGTTCTCCAGGTTTTGTTCAGAAAAAGCCTTTGAGATGCTGGGCAGGGGGCTGCACGGTTGTTTTTATAGTTTAAGGAGATCCTTAACGCCAAATTCACATTTGGTACTTGTGTAACATCCTGTTTTTGAAGAGACACGCCAAGTTTGGGAGGCAGAGCTCCTTATATGCCTCTGTGTGCCAAGTCCCTACCATTCCCTAGATCAATCCCCCCCTTTCCTCCTTAGAAAACAAGTGGCAGCTAATGCTCACAAGCAGTGCTACGGTACCGGATCTCCATGGACACGAGAGAGGAAAATTCATTACAAAATGGAAACAAATGTCCCTCTGACTAAGCACCGGCCTGCACTGCTGCAAATAATGTCTGCCAAAGAGGCCAGGGACCACACAGATGTAGATAAAGATAACCTGAGAGGGATCCTGCAAGGCAGTGTTGAAGAGCATTGGCATGATCCCGTTGTTAATTATACTGCTATTGTTGCTGCTGTGGTTTTATCATTGCAGCAGAGTTTAGACAGCTCAGCTGAGACCAAGACACCCCCAAACACCCCCATCTGGGTTAAGTGGGCAGCAAAGAATTAAGTATTTCTGCTCCTGCATGCAAACACAAGGTCCTGATCCCGGACAGGCTAGCACACACGCTTAGATTTTAGCATCTGACTCCCTCTACTGAATGGATTAAAGTTAACGGGTGTGCAGAAGCGCTGCCAGAGAGATGCAGCAGGCAAGGGGAAGGGGAAAGGAAGCATAATTACTCCCAGGAGGATTCGTGCATTGCTGCCCTGGTCCCCCAGGCTGCACCTGTTATGAGAAGAAGAGTCTTCAAATCTCTAGGGAAGAAATCTTGAAAAGTTCCCAGCAATAGGCTTGACATAAAGGAAGGGAAATAGATTTCAGCTTCAGATTGCTCCACGCTGGTTACTGCGACTTCGATAAAACTCTTTTCACCAGGACGCGGATTTGTAAAAGCCAGCAAGTTCTTCAGCATTGCCTTTTTCAGTGCCTACCTGATAAAAACGGCCTAAGGGAGCTCATCCAGCGCCGCGGGCATGGAAGGACAGACGGAAGGACACCCCCATGCTCTGCCCTGCAAAGGCAGCTGTGTCCTGCTGCCCTGTGCTATTCTCTCACCGCTTTGGTTGGATCAAGGGACCTTTCTTTTTTCTATCTAGATGTTTCTAACAATTTTTATAAACACATCATATGTAACAGTCCATTACAGCCAATTGCTCTCGGACGTGTTCACTCAAGCACAGCTCGTACTGGTGGGGTCCCGAGGAATCATCATTTACTGGGATAATAGCAGTAATCCCTACAAGTGCTGGCATAGCACTAGGATACCATAACAAAGGTAACTACCTCCTGGTTTCTCCGTTATGATCACCTGAGGGACTTATAATAGGCAATATATTTATAAGACCTCAGTGTCAACTTCAGCTCGGGGAGCAAGTCACCAAATAACCATAAAACCGAACTGGAGCTTGTGAGCATTTTAAAAATAATCAGCACATGGGGGATCCATTCCTTTTCATTTCTGAGCCCACAGTGGGGACTTAAATCATATTCCCAAGGTTTATTCTGTTACTAAGAGGCCTAGGAACATTTTTAGCCTAGTTTCCTAGAGAAGCAAAGTTTATGTCATTACACTGTCTGTGTATCTTCCTGTCTTCCTGTTTTCCTTCAGCAGCGTTTGAAACTGTTGGCCAAGCTGTCAGAGGAGAAGAAAGCAGGGACAGTAATGTCCCTACTTTTTTTTTTTTTTTAATAAATCACTAATGGGGCAGAGGAAATAAACTTCTTTGACACCCCCCCCAAGCAAGAGGCAGGGAAAGCTCTGCTGCTCCAGCAGCCAGCAAGCACGCGTGTGTGAGAGAGTACGTACCCAAACTTCATAATATCCCCTGCTCACAGAACATCTTTCAATGGGAAAAAAAAAAATGAAGACTTCTACGGTCTCAGACCTCTGGGTCTAATGGGAAAAAAATTACATTAACTATTAAAATTGCTACTGAATCAGGGCCTGTCAAACCTCACGCCTTGCACAAAAGCTTCACTGAAGGCTGTTGCCTAAAACTGCGAGGCAAAAGTGCAGCCCACAAAGATTAAAAAGGCATCTATGGGTGGAAACAGGTTCAAGCCCCACTGATCACAGGTAATTGTCACTCCTGATATTGATACCCTGTGATAAAATTACAATGAACATTTTGGCTCATTGAAATCTGACAGGCTCGTACACATTCTCTTGTTCTCTTCCATAAAACGCTATTTTATTGCACGTTTTAAAATATTCAGCAGAGTGAGTATTTCTACAGATTTCTAACCTGAAAATGGGCACGTAAAAAGGCCGCGTATTTGCGGTTACTCAGTTTAATGAATTGCCTCGAACCCCAGTCTCTCTCTCTCAAAAAAAAAATAAAAATCCCTAGTTAAGAGGAAAGCCTTCGCCCCTGTACTAACATTAAAGGCTTCAAGCAGGACAAAATAGCAGAAGAGCAACAAATTCTGTATTCACCTGTATGCTGTTCAGCCCATTTTTTGTCGTTGGGTTGGGTATAGAAATTTGACCAATAATTTTGTCCTGTGATACTTTGCAAATGCTCACCTATTAACTACAACCTTAAAAATGAAGATGCATTGGCATCCTTAGGTAGAAAATGTAGCCTTCAGTGCGGCCAGCTCCTTTTACAACCAGAGGGGAGATGTCCCAGGAGGTGATTCAGAGCAGGAATATGCCTCAAATACTCTGAGTCACCTTCTGCCTGGCCTAATCTCCCTCCACAGACAAGATAGGAGAAAAAGCTTCCTGCATTGAAGTTTAGTGCCCAAAGATAGGCAGCGCTAATACCGCCCATGAGGCTCCCAATCCAGGAGAGCACTTGGGTGTAATACATACATCCCTTTTCCTCCCTTAAAGTGATGGCTCAGCCTAAATCAGTCTCAGGGAGCCACCTCAGAGGAGCCACAAACCCTGTATCCCACCAGACGCGGTCCCACCTACGGCCCTGCCTCACCGCCCTCTGGGCAGGCTGTGCGGATGTACCTTAGATGGGCCAGTCTGGCCCCCCGGCCACCAGCCCATCTCAGCACAGCATGGCTGAGGTGGGAAGGGACCCCCTGGTTGGGGGTCAGCAACAGCAGGGTGCTCAGGGCGATCTCCCGCTGGGTTTTAATTGTTTACTGCCAGTGCAGAGTGCTGGATAAACACACCAGGGGTGCTAGCGCAGAGGTTAACTCTCCATACAGTCCTGGATATTGTCTCTGCTGCTACAGTTGTCAAGAAATTAAAGAGGGGAAAAAAAGTGTTTATCAGCTCTGGCAATTATCTGCAGAGCTGCACACTTATGTCCCCTTACCCCATCACAAGGCGATGTTTAGAAAAATACACTGATATGAATCAAATCTTGATCCTTTGTTTTTTATCGTCCCTCAGGACGACCATTATCCTCTGAGTAATTAATAGTGCACAGTATATTACACGAAAGAG
Source organism: Dromas ardeola (assembly GCA_013398915.1). Taxonomy (NCBI): domain Eukaryota; kingdom Metazoa; phylum Chordata; class Aves; order Charadriiformes; family Dromadidae; genus Dromas; species Dromas ardeola. Next base: position 1,301,025 of record VYZM01013524.1, read on the forward strand.
TAAATATCTATGTGAAAAATGTTGTGACATCAATTGTGATGTCACGATTGATGTGAATTACAATTGATGTGAATTTCAATTACCAAAACTTGATTATTTAAAAAAAACCCCAAGTCCTCTGTTATCCAAAGCAACATTGAATTTGTTGCTGGGCATTAACTATATTGAAAGCCCATTAGTAAGACAGCCCCGCCATTCATCCATGTCAATTCACTCTCCTCCTCTGAAGTAGCTGAGGTTTAACAGAATTACAGTCCTTGTATACAAACACAACACAAGTAAGTGACATGGAGATATTTCATCATAATTTACTAAGTGCAGCAACTACTTCATTTGCTGCTCAGGACTTGCATACTAAAGCATCACCATGTTTGGCACCAGCTCACTACAGAATAACTACAGATAGTCCTATTGCTGACAAAAGGCTCCATTAAACAGAAAGTTGAGGTTGCAAACGCAAGCATCCAAAATTAGAAAACGCCCAAATTAAAGTTGATTGTGCAAGTCCTTCCTGACATAATCATACGCTTCAATTACATGAATGCACACTGCTTTTCACAGCACCCTGGGCTCCCCTTCAGCTGCGTGGGATCTTGGCAGCATAACCCTGTCATCCTGCTCCCCACCGCCAACCTCCCTTGTCACCTTTCCCTGTGCCACCACCGCAGCTCCGTGTCCCAGGCTCCCTGTGCTCTCAACCCTGGTCTTCAGCCCTGCTGTGCCTCTTTCCACTCTTCCACACAATCTCCACAGTTTTCTTAGCCAGGCTATTGGCCACATTTCACCCCAGCAGTTTCCATCCCCAGTTTTCCACCCCTGCTCCCAGACCAGGTTTCTTACAGCGGGGCCCAACTATCTTCTACACCCCATGTCCCCAGCCCCAGTGTTTCTCTCTAGGCTGCTTCAGTCCACCTCTTTATGCCACTTCCACAAATAAAGGCCAGGTCCCTTCCCCCTCATTATTTGGGGTCCAGGAGGTGAATGACGCAGAGCACAAGCCTCCGTGGCTGTGCCAGGAGGTACCAAGAAGAGCATTGCCAGAAACCTCCTGCTCAGAGCCCCTGCAGCCATAGACCAGAGCACAGTTTCTGCAGACAGAAACATCAGAGTTCAGATGCCAGACTTACATGCCTATACCAGATTCAAAGGGCTTATAACTTGGCTGAATCTGGGTATTTTTCACAGGAGCCACAAAAGACACATGCATGAAACGAGATTTTCCACATAACATTAGCATGGTTTCCCTTTCCAAAGTGCACTACATCTTCCACAAGAAGCTGTTCTGGGAAAAAAAAATTCCTAGAAAGAGCTGAACAGCCAGAAACATCCCTTCAGATTCAGACTGAGTAGTCATCTGACACAGAAAACGTTAGCCCAAAAGGTTAAGGTTTCAACAAGTTACAGAATATGCAAAAGAAGTGGTGCAGCTCAACTCTGACATGAATCAAAATGAACTGAGTAAGAGAAAGGTTATTTTCTCTAGCCTAGCACAAGTACCACATATATTACCCTTAGGGTAGTATGAGTCCACAGTTCATGTTACAGGCCTTGAGAAGATGAAATCACGCTGTGTAAACACTCTAAACATAGTTCATTAGGACCAAACAACCCAGCCTGTTCAGGGTGTTTTACACGCCTTGATTGGTGTTATAAACCCTATAGTTACCACAGGCCGAATGCCCAGTCAATAATGAAAGTCCAGGGATCACCACGACAGGTCCCACCATGTAGTTTAGCAGAGAAAACAAAGCAAGGCCTGGAAGTCTCTATGTTTATGCAGACTTGTTTGCTTGACTTGTTTACACAACACATTTGCAAACCATTGATCTTGCCAGCCCTAACCTGCACCAGAAGCTACACTGAAGCGTCCTCAGCTGAGTAGCTTTACTCACAGAGTTAAGTTTTAACAAGATTAGGACTGAGGCCTGGAATTTCAGTGTCAAATCTGAAGCACACATGGAAAAACAAGCGTGCTGGGATGTTTATATGCTCAGCGCTAGCATGGCAGTGAATGTGCTTCATCCTGACACTTCCTGAAAATGACATCAATTATAATTAACAGTACAGCTGCAGATTCGGCACCATTTAAAATTAATTAAGTAACAAGGCTCTTTAGGAAATCCCATGGATTTCCTGGGATAGACAGTATGGCTAGTTAAGTACATGAATATGAAGTAAATATGTTTTTTTTTTATTGGGGCTTCTGAAAAAGAGAACACCCCTGTCTGTGCCTCAGCAGAGGGGGTGGCATTGCTGGTGGCTGGGAAGTACATTAAAAGCAATTTCGTCCCTGCAAGAGATGCCTGATCGGACTGCCCTGGCCGAGGCAATCCTTGCGCAGCTGTCTCTCATTCAGGGCCTCATCCTCCAGTCCTCACACCTCTGGAAGAAACTTGGGGGATTTCAGCAGTGTCTAATTTGAAGACTATTCATGAAAGCAAATGTCTTCAGGACCAGACCTGCCAAGGCAAGGGCATTCAAATCTATGTCAGCGTGTACAGAGCTCGGTAGACTGCAGTTGCTGCTGCAAGTCCTTTGGGCTTCCCATCCACTGCCCTGCTGAAGACAAGATGATGCTGAGAGCATTTCGGACCTCGCTGTCTAGAAAGCCATTGTGGCTGCAGCGGTGCAAACACCCTTGTTGGTAGGGGTCCTGCTGCTGGGGCCCCCACTCTGCCACAGTGGTGGGAGAGCTCTCTAAAACGCCGTCTTTTCCCAGCCTCACTCAATTAGTATGTGTTTTTTGAAACAACCTGCTTATGGTCCAAAAGGGAATAAGCTTCTTATTAAGCTGATAGATCCATCTCATTAATACTCACTCTCCTACAGCTCCAGTCGAGTGTGTTCATATTTTCTAGCACAATGCCACTTACATCACATTTAAGATTGCTGCTGGAAAATATGTACAGAGGTTCCCAGTTCAGACCTCCAGGCGGTGAGACTTGCCTGATCCATGTCAGGATCAGTCCTGTGACATGTCAGTTCTTATACATGCCTCTGATTTAAAAAGAGTTGTTTAAAACCCCTTATTCACATCTCCCTTAAAGGAGCGCAAACCTCCTTAGAGATCTGGAAGATGTGGCTGAAGGGCAAAAAATTGCCCAAGCCTCATTCCTGAAGTCAGATGGGACTTACACCCTTAAATCACTAGGAAGCTTTTGAAACTTTTACTCTGTCACTGTCTCGACTGATAAAAATTACCCACTGAGAAAAGCTTTTCTTTTAAACACCTTTATAGGCTTGGAGAAGGCCTCCCCTTACTCAGGGGAAGAAAGAAAAGGACTAAAGGCCTTATCTTGCCTTTCTCAACTTCCCAACTTTCCCACTGATTAAATTGCTCAGCAAATCAAATGCCCTGAAGAGGCCAAAGGGTGCGGGGTGGGTGCAAGTGTCAGGGGTGTGAGCCTTGCAGGGCCACACCAAGTCCCATTAAATCGAGTGGAGAAGTTTCCATTGACTACAATAGCATTTGGAGGGTCCCATAAAGGAGTTGCTAAATACCTGTTAGAGCTGAGGTCCCAGCCCACCTGTCTGCAAGGAGCTCTCAGGGTGCACGCAAGGAGAGACGCAGAGGAAGGGGCAGGTTACGTCTCTCCTCTTTGCAAGGAAAGTTAGCCTGATTCTCACTTATTTCATCCCAATATCTGTATTTCAGCATTAATAATGGACCAACCTGCAAAAGGAGCTCATGGGAATCTACTTGCAGGTTGTAACAAAGCTACCAGGTTTCCACCAGGGAGGCTGGGGGGAAGCTGCTCAAGGCAGAAGAGGGCTTTGGAGACCACTTTGTTTAAAGTTGAAGCGCTGGAGACTGTTTTGAGCATTAATCATCCTCAAAGAGAAGTGCTTGGCTGCCCTCCATGGAGGGAGGGGAGTGCACGGCAACTGGACCCTCAGCAGCTGCCAGGGAAAAATAATCCAGAAGGAACATGAATAAATAAAATACATTTTGCTATTCCTAATATTACACGGCATTCTTCATGCTCTCCCTCTAACGTTTTAATTCCCTTCCATCCATTTTCTGTTTCACTGCCAGCTTCTGCCTAATGTTTTCCATGTTTCTTTTATTATTTTTTCTTCTTTATATCTCTTTCCTCATTTTTTCTTTGAAGATCAGCATCCTCTGCCCTCTCATTCTCTCTTTCCCATGGTGTCTTGACAAGTTCTCCACATATTCTGTATCACCTTGTCCATTTTTCAGTTTTTCTCATGGGTTGCTCTCTCCCTGTCTCTTTCCCTTCAAATCCTACACTGCTTTTTTTCACCTTATCTGCATGTCTTTCCCCTCCATTGCTTAATTTTCTACTCATTTCTCTCTTTCAATCTTCTTTTAAAACCATTCTGGCATAGCTCCACAATACTTTGCGGACCTCAGAGGCTCTTTTATCTTACTCTCTTCTCTGCAAGTGTTTTCTTTCATCGTCATCTTCCCAACTTTTAACAAAGAGAAGCCTTTGACTCCAAACCATTGCTTATGCTCAAATGGCAGAGGTGCAACTACCCTCTTCTGGAAGTCCCTCCCCCCGGGCAAGAACCCAGGTAAGGAGACACGGATCCACACAGGGAAAGGTCCTCTATGGGAGAAGTGACAACAACATACCTCCATGCTTAGATAACACGTGCCCAAACCTTATAGTGAATAACGATATTACTGGTTAAGTTACAACTATAGCAATCAACAAACACTAGGAAATTCACTGCTAAAGGACTGTGAGTTTGGCTGAAAGCTGCGGGCTCTGGCTCTTTCAAATTGTGTGACGCTGGTGCCTAAAGAAAAGTGTGGCAAATGAAAATGAAGAAAACTTTTATAGGCAGAGTTTTCCAAAGCAGGATTCACCTATGTGTGCCAGAGCCCTACAGCATCTTAAAGTTGAAAGGGTTCTTCTTTCTCTGAATATATTTTTATATTGATTTTTGTGTTGCTAGTCACAGGTGACAGAAGACAGATTTTCTGCTCCACATGATAAACTGTACCAGAAGAGGAGAAATCTAGTGGTCTGCAGGCTCTGAACTCAGGATCAGCATCTTTTAGGCAAGTGCCCAAACATAATCATAAGAGAGAGACCAACTTCACCAAACCCGTCCCCTGCTTGGGATTTCACCTTTCCTACCCATCATAGCTCTCTTAAGCAAATTGGGCTGCTTTCCACAGGAGACTCATTGGCCCAGGTAGTTTCAATCTTGTTCACTAAGGCTTTATTGAAGTCAGCCAAGCAGCATCATTCTCAATGCTAGGATTTTTTTTTTTTTTTTTTTTTCCCCTCACCCCCCGTAAGTCCTTCCCTGCTACTATGAAGTATATTATTTGGCCTGAACCACCTTCCTCATCTTTGACGTGTTATAAATACAGGCCCCTGCTCCAGCCAGATCCAGCTCCAGCTGGCTTGCTCTACCCTTTATTTTACAAGGAAAACTTCTCTGACGCGCGACAGTGGCTCCAGGAGACTGCCAGGTGGCTTCAGGGGAAATGCTCAAATGAACGAGGAGGACCAAGCTGTAAATCTGAGCCGAGGAGGGCGCCTGCCCCTGGTCCCTTGCTCCTGCTGCTCTCAGTGCACCCAATCCTTGCCTCTCATTGGATTATTTTTGAGCTGTGAAAACAGCTGCAGTTGCAAGTTGCTGCTTGCCAGAGCCCAATATTTCTCCTACCTGTCCAGACATCCCATATAACAAGAAAATGCTGATGGCAGCATGACAAACCTCTCTCTGGAGCTGATGCTATGTAGTCACGTCTGCAGCTGAAGCACCATCACAGCCTCACCAGCGGGTTGGTTCTTGTTGACGCCATGTTTTAAGGCATAGGGGGGGTGCAATGGAGCTGCCACAGCATGAAAAATTAAAGTAAAAATAGCGAATACTTAAAGAGTGAGGTTATTCTGTCTGTCCGTGAGGTGTGGTCCTTTTCTGCTGAGTACATGTAGTGCACTGTCTTGTTTCATTCGGCCACCTGTAGCTTATTAGGTAAGAAAAGCATGCTGTGGCATAGGGGTCTCCATATGGACCCACCACCGGTGTTCACTACAGGTCACACACACTGCTAAACCACTTCTGGGATGTAGGGTTTTTTTTTGATTGAGTGATATCAGAGGGAGAGTCTCAGTTTATGGCCCTGGTGATAAGAGCCATGGCTGGTATTTATCCACAGAGGTTTCTGTATACTTATCAAGATAGATAAACAGTGGCAGTCACTCCCCAGTGATGCACCCACACCCGCAGAGATTGCTCAGGATGTGGAAACTGACAAACCTCTGGTTTTCCGCTGATGGCTTAACTACCCTTATCCCGAGTGTGCCTCTTTCGGGAAACATCCAGCAGTGTGGTCATACCGGCCAGAGATTTAATTGCTTCTAAGCCTTCGTCTTTCATGTTACAATACTGCAGCAGCCACAGATTTTTTTTTTTTTTTTAAATAATAAATTACTTTGCCCTCATCACTATTGTCTTCTCCGGGTAACATCCCAGCAGTCTGTCCAGGTTTCCCTGTGTCCACAAGGAGACAAATTTCACTCACTAACCAGTCCTCAGCATCTCCAGCAGATCCAGAGAGGTGATTCTCCCCCGCTACTCTGCTCTCATGAGACCCCACCTGGAGTACTGTGTCCGGCTCTGGAGTCCTCAGCACAAGAAGGACATGGACCTGTTGGAGCAGGTCCAGAGAAGGGCCACGAAGAAGATCCGAGGGCTGGCGCACCTCTCCTATGAAGACAGACTGAGAGAGCTGGGGTTGTTCAGCCTGAAGAAGAAAAGGCTCCAGGGAGACCTTATAGCGGCCTTCCAGTACCTGAGGGGGGCCTACAAGAAAGCTGGGAAGGGGCTGTTTGCAAGGGCACGTAGCGATAGGATGAGGGGCAATGGTTTTAAACTAGAGCAGGGCAGGTTTAGATTAGACATTAGGAAGAAGCTCTTTACAACTAGGGTTGTGAGGCACTGGAGCTGGTTGCCCAGAGAGGTGGTGGAGGCCCCATCCCTGGAGACATTCAAGGCCAGGCTTGATGAGGCTCTGAGCAACCTGATCTAGTTGAAGATGTCCCTGCTCACTGCAGGGGGGTTGGACTAGATGACCTTTAAATGTCCCTTCCAACCCAACACATGATTCACAAGACACATGATTCACATGATCACAACACATGATTCTATGATCTCTCCTAGCCTCTTCCCTCAGGGCAGCCATGCGATAGCCTAGGATGTGGCTGGGATGTTCCCTCTAGAAGCTGATAGCCATCACATCACGGCCTTTGTCTCCCCATTCTCTCCCTCTACTGTGAGTCACTAGAATTCACTCCCAGTCCTTTGTCTCCTTACTTGGGTGTCATTTGACTGTAATCCTGTTCCTTGTCTTTCAGCTCTCAACTCTTAATGGCCCAGGTCTTTGTTCGGTCCCTTGTTCTAGCTTGTCCTTTGTTTGCCCAGACTGTCCCTGAGGAGCTGCATGCAGATGCGCTGGGATGGTGATGACCTGCTAAGCTGAGGGTCTTCTCTTAGAAGCGGGGAGCGATTCAGCAAAGACAAACACTCGCCATTGCCAATACTCTGCTTTGCCCCATTTCTCACCTGCCCTCCGCTCCGGAGCTTCCCGACCACAGCAGCTGGTTGTGGGCCAAAATAGGTGATTTTCTCCAAAACTGAAGCCGACCCCACCTACCTCAGAAGGCGACCATCATAACAGAAACGTCAGTAGTTAACACTCCCATTTCCACCAAAATCGAAGAATTCTGCACATAAACAAAGGGCACACTAAGCCATTGCCTCCCTACAAAGCAGGTTTAAATGCCCACGTTTTTGAGGGAACGCTTTGGTACCAGCATTGGCTTGCACTAGTAGAACTGCAGTCCAATGCATATTCATCACTCTGACTTTATACAGCTGCATTATTTTCACAGTTTATGGTGGCACCATCTCATTTATGGAGTACACACAGCAGTTACACATATGGCTGTATTATTTTCAGCACTTCAAGTGCAATTAGTAATTTCACCAAGCTAACACTGTCAAAACTACAGCAGCAGTACACACCGTATTGCAGCTGCCCAAAATTTAGAGAGCCCTATATATGTTTATGCCGTAAGTACACGGTTTGTCTGCTTGAATTCGGGTCACTGGCTCTAAAATGTTACATCAGGTGAAATTCCTGTCGCCAGCTTCTTTTCAGTGGCTGTGGTTCCAGCTCTTCAGTTATACCTGGGATGATTATTAGCATGATCTTGGGTCAAAGAAACACTGCTTATTACCTGCTCAGAGCCATCATGAGACAAAACACCGATCTGAGCAACCAGGTCTCCTATTCACAGACCAGGGGATGAAACTGGCCTTTTGAGACATCTCTGTCCATAACGCTTCTTTTGAGTCATTTGCTGGTACTGTAAATGACTCTCCCAATTAAGGATCAGTTTCCTAGGGAAAGAGGAATGCTGCTAAGCGGGCAGGCTGGGCAGAAGAAGAAAAATGATACAAATTTCACGGGTGATTGTGCTTGCCAAAAAATGTGCCAGTTTGCATGTCACTGATTTATTCCTAGTGCAGTAGTCATTAGGGAGGGTAAAACCACAGTGATAATGAGAAGCATTATCTTGTGCTGAGAGAACAGATTCAAAACTCTGCTGTAGTCAACTTCAATGCTGACTTTCACCAACATTTGCATACTAGCAAATTTAGCAAAGAAGTGGCTGCTATTCAAAGTTATGAGAAAGAGCAATTGCCCTTGGTTCCTCCCAAGCGCCTGAAGCGCTTCTGAAACCCGGACCCTTCATGCAGGTGTTGAGCAATAGGAAACTGTGAAAATCAACTTTCCAGTGATCCAGTTTCACAATATGCAAACCAGAGAGAATTAAAGCTACCTCCTGGTACCTTCGAAAACTTGTTTATAGTCTTCTAAGCTTTCTTCAACCCCTGTGTGGAAGGTACTGCTGGGGCATGAACCACAGTGAGGTTTCCCTCAGCTCCCACAGCTGGTTCTGGGACCATGAGCAGATGAAGCGTCCTCCAGGTCCCAAATCCAAATTAACAGATGTTTCTAACAATCATGTTTTCTTCCCTGCTCCACGAAAGAATAGATTGATCTTTATCACCCTCCCCCTATGCTTGGCCAAATATAATGTGGTAAAACACTAAGAGCAGGAAATAAAGGCCTGTTGGGGGGACTCGGCTGCCTTTGGGAACGTTTCCCTTCACATCCTGACAGACCCTGGCACAGAGTCAGCCTCTGACAGATAGGGGAAAGTATACCTTTTTTGCTCTACTTTTTTGGCAATTGTTGTTAGTTTGGCTCACTTTCCCCTGCAATAATGTTGACAAACACATTGCTGATGGTACTCAGGCAGTAGCATTTCAACCAGCCCATTCCAGCAATTTATGTTTCAATATTTACAGGCAGCACCGCACCACTTGGGCAATGGGCTGAGCAGGAATTTGTATTTAAAACCTTCCAGGACACACCATCCCCTTTTTTATAACTTCAGGTGGAAGCACAGAAGGGCTAAACCCCTTCTCCCTTCCCTGTGTTCCTCCAGCCTCATGGTCTCTGTGTGGGGTTGGCATTTCCCTTTCTCGGTCCTGATTTCACCTTCCCTTCGCCTGTCTTCTCTGGCCTTTCAGGACAGTTTTTGCCAGGATTCCTTTCTGCGGTGTTTTAACATTTGTCTTACCTCATCAAGAGAAATTGCCTCATGCCAATTTGATTTTTTTAATAATTAATATGTTCTGACTTGAGACAGAGTAGGAACATTGCCCCTCACAGACATTGCACCTGAAAGTTCATGTCCCCAGGTTCACAGTAAAAAGAAAGGTATTAAACCCCTGCACTACACTATGGTATGTGGTTTTCTAGGCTTAAATTGGTGTATTTCCTTCCTGTTCTGCTTATTGACTCATTTCCTTAAATCTAATTTGAGCTTGTTATTGAGTTTTAGCCTCAGACAATACATCAGTAGTGTCCGTAATACCCATCGATCCAGCAGGAAAAGAGGTGGCAGGAAAAGAGGAAAGATTTTCATTACTTTTACAAGAGAGTACAAATTATTATTTTCTGATGGGAGACAAAGAGGAACAACAGTGGGTAGGACAGCAAAGGAGCAGACCACATATTTCTTCCAGGGGGAACATTACCTGTCACTCCAGTGTCCAAGCGTGTCTTATAAACCCCATAGAAACAACGATCTGGATTCATGGAGTATTCATCAATCCTCTCTTGTACTCGAGCGTGTTTAAAGATCCCTTACAAAAGAAGAACAGAAGCTGGGAGTGCTTTTTTCAGGAGTTGAGGAAATTAGAGAACAGCTACTTTTCTCCTTTACCTTAACTAACATTTGGGGAGGTTTCTGGTATTCATCCTGTCTGGATCCCGCTGGACATGTTACTCAAATGGAGTTCCTCTACTTTTTTCTTTTTTTTTTTTTTTTTAAAGAGTGAATTAAACATTTCTGTTTCTAATCCACCACAGCATAGATTTCAAAGGCAAATGTGATCTTGCTTTTCCATGCTCAGGCAAGTATTTGCTCTGAGAGAAGCCTTTGAGAGTAAATACCAAGGATATTGCAAATATTCTTGATTCAAAACCACTTTAAAGCCAGCAGCTGTCTGGCTCCCTTGTATCTGGTCCACGATTAAAGACATTTTTTGGTTGAATGCTTGCCCCTGGCTCCCTTTTAGCAAGTTAAGAGACTTCTGTCCAATGAAAAACATTGTTACGGGAGTGGCTGGCTATTCAGTGTTAGCTGGACTTTGCCCAAGCCTCCAATGACTTGAGCAGAATTTTCCGTCTGCAAGTGCACCCATTTCGGTATCTAACTACGTGATCTGCAAGAAGGTGCTGTGGCTCTAGTTTTATGCTCACACTTGAGCATAGATTTAACATTAAACTGCAGGCACCTTACTTGATACACATTTAATTGCACCTGAACTGTCAAAATGCAGCCTTTGATCATGGGCAAGTTTTCAAGCCCTTGCTTGCAATTAAGGAAGATGTTACAGGAAGCGTCAGGCTGCATTTGGAGTGGGAGTAAAGGAAGTCAAAGAACACAGGTGCTCTAGCAGCAAAAAACATCTGGGCTCCACGCTTCCAACTTCAATAAACTGTGGATAGGCACTGCCATGAAATAATGCTGGTTCAGTATAGCCTACACTCAGATGCGGCGGGTTATGGTACCACCTCATTGAAACTCATCCAAATGCCAGTCAGATGAAGGCCCCCCCGAGACGCGATTTATTAGCAGCATTTCACAATTCAAATGTCAATTTAACATCAGCAAGCTTTTCCTCTCTCTAGCTCTCGCAGCCTTTCACTACCATCAAAATACCCCTGAAGCGGAGGTGAGGCCTGGCTGCGTGCCGTGGACGGGTGCCTGCAGAGCCATCTGGCTGGCTGGGGCAGGGGGCTCCTTCCCCTCACCCTGCCCGACCCACTGCCACCCTCCCCAAAACCAGAGAGAGGATAGCCGCACAAGTCAAGCCTTCTCACCCTGCTGACAGAGAGTCTCCCGTTTTTTTAATCTCGCTTGTGGGAATGGCCCTGGCCATCACACCCTGCCTACTTGCACTTCAGTTCATACAGCGGACCATAATCACTACAGCAGCCAGCCCAGGTTGCCCCAGCCTCACAGGGCTTCTCCAGGGCTTGTTTCCACATGCTGGTGCTGGTTCATCCGAGGAGTTTGGGTTAAACGCAGGTGGCTCCCAGCCACTTTTGCACTGCCTGCCCCAAGGCGATGCCTGCTGCACCGCAGAACCTGGGGAGTTGCCTCACCCAGCCAACCCAAGCCAAAGCTCACTGGCTTCGGCAAGAGCAGCACTGGGTCCTTAGTAGCCAATTTAAAAAAGAAGCAGCAACAAAATAAAATAAGCATGGGGCTTCTGTACCACCAGAGGCCAGAGAGCTTGCCAGAGGAGCTGCATCAAGGAGCTCTGCACAGAGAGATCAATCATGGTACTTTACACCTAGAGCCCAATCTTCCTTTGGGTTTCCCTGGCTCAGCCTCAATTCACTTTAACAGCGGCTGGGCTAGTATAAATGAGAAGACAATTTGGCCTTTGCTGTCCATTGCATTTTTCATCTGCAAGGTATTTTACGGACAGGAAGTAATAAGCTCACACTAAGGCCTGTGAGGGAAGTGAGGTGTTATCATGCTATCTTTTTAGAGGAGCCAAAAAGGCTAAATGACTTGCCCAAGGCCAAAGACTGTCGAGGAGGCCTGAGTATTTATGAGTCCTGGGCTCGTAAAGCTTTGTCCCAATGACAGGGTCGGTCTCAGCTCATTCTCATAGTGTCTTTACCCACAAATTCTGCATGAAGAAACAGCATTTCCACTGTTATTTGGCCCTGTTTTCTCTGCACGGTTCCTTCTGGAATGCTCTGAACCGAGGGCTCCAGGTCCAAATAGCTGGTTGGAGAAAGCTTTAAAAAGAGCCAAAAACCTATTATTGTGTCTTTAAAAGTCAGAGCTTGCTGAAGAGATTGATAAAATGCCCAGCAACAATAAAACTATTTATTATTATTCTTGCCAGAAGAGACAACGTTATCTCAGGGCCTTAGTAAGACGGTCCAGAAAATATACATAGCAGTTTTGTCTAGCCTAGACTGTACTACAAAAAGATACAACTTACTTCTTCTTGTTCTTCTCCTTCTGCCTGTTTAGCGAGAAAGGAATGTCTGGTCCGTGCCTCATGCTGGCAACAAACGTGTTCCCAGACCTGATGGACACCATGGTATTTATCAGCTCCCCCAAAATTGGCGTGATGGCCCTGCTGACCACCCTCTCCCGCAGGAGCCCCATACCACAAAATGTACATATAAGCAAAGGCATGGTACGTATCATATTAAAACACATCCAGACGTGGGCGTCTTCCCGAGTCATGTGGATGCACATGACTTTTGGGGTCCAGGGTCCCCATCCTTGGCACATGCCTCCCAGGCCATGCAGCTGCCGTTACACAAGTCACGCAGCAGACAAGGGGCAAAGCACCAGCAGCAGCCAACAACAATATCATCAGCTTACAAACCTTGATAAACAGAGATGAACAGCTTTTTATGGCAGGTAAAGAATGTAATAGTAGCCATCTCATGTTTTGTGCCGATAAATGGTATCTCTGATACCAGTATTATGGCTTTCCAGGGGTAACCTGCATCAATTGAGAATAAATGTGCCTTTCTGCTGTGGCAGGGTCAGTCCTCCGGGAAGGGAGCCTGCTCGGCTGTGCCAGCAGGGCTGCCCCCAGTGCCCCCTTCCCTCCCGCCAGCTCTTCACACGCTGGCAATCAGGATGATAGCAGTAATTCACCTCTAGCCCGAGATCCAAGAGCATAAAAGTCATGAGTAACATCATCATCACCTAACTGCCTTGCTAAGAGCAGCAGTGCCTCAGAGGAGGGGAGGGGAGCAGCAGTGGGGTTGTATCGAGAAGAGCAGGGAGGGATGCCTGGGGAGAGGGGCGGTCACAGGATGGTGTCCGTGCGAGGCAGCGCTCAGCCACGCTTAGCACACCGAGCCAGCAGGCTACCAGCGCTGCTCCAGGGAGAACCAGCATCCCAACTCCACTGCTCTACGGGAAGCCGGCACGTGGGAAAAAAATCCCCTGGGTGGGGCAGTGGGACTGTACTTGGCACTGGTGAGGCCCCCACCTCAAATACTGTGTCTGGTTTTGGGCCCCTCACTGCAAGACAGACATTGAGATTCTGGAGCAGGTCCAGAGGAAGGCAACGAAGCTGGTGAGAGGTCCACAGAACAAGTCTGAGGAGGAGCGGCCGAGGGAACAGGGGTTGTTTAGCCTGGAGAAAAGGAGGCTGAGGGGAGACCTTGTCACTCTCTACAACTACCTGAAAGGAGGCTGTAGCGAGGTGGGGGTTGGTCTCCCAAGTAACAAGTGACAAGACAAGACGAAAATGGCCTCAAGTTGTGTCAGGGGAGGTTTCGACTAGATATTAGGAAAAGCTTCTTCACCAAAAATGGGTACAAACTTGAATATAGGAAGTTCCACCTAAACACGAGGAGGAACTTCTTTACTTTGAGGGTGGCAGAGCACTGGAACAGGCTGCCCAGAGAGGCGGTGGAATCTCCATCTCTGGAGACATTCAAAACCTGCCTGGACACGTTCCTGTGCAGCCTGCTCTAAGGTGACCCTGCTCTGGCAGGACTAGATGATCTCCAGAGGTCCCTTCCAACCCTATGATTCTGTGAAAAGGGTTGACAAGCATTGGAACAAGCTGCCCAGGGAAGCGGTTGAGTCACCATCCCTGGAGGTATTTACAAGACATGTAGATGTGGTGCTTAGGGACATGGTTTAGCGGTGAACTTGGCAGTGCTAGGTTGATGGTTGGACTCAATGATCTGAAAGGTCCCTTCCAACCTAGACAATCCTATGATTCTATGACAAGGTTTCCTTTTTTTAGTGATCCCGAGAAACTCTTCTCTTTCAGAGAGGCTGGAGCAAGGTGCTCTCATGAGCCACTGTGTGCTGGCAAAACACCTTGGTGATGCAGGATTTCTCATAGTGGATTTGGTTAAAGGCCCTTGCACTCTTCTGTTGCCCTAAAGGAGAAACATTACCTAAAAATCTGGTGCTTTATACATCAAAGGATGTCAGGGGATTTTTTTTTTTCTTAGATTGCTCTGAGGAAAATTAAGCTAGACATTTTCATAAAAGAATATCAATTTAAAATCCACTTCAGAGTTGTTAAGTGAAGAAGCTAGGATCCAAAGAGAGGTTTAAATAAAAGCACCGGTAAAAAAAAAAAAAAAAGGAAAAAAAGAAAGAAGAAAGAAGATATATACAGATATTTGTTCCTCAGGGCATTTGTTTTCCCTTTTGAGATCCTTCATGAGCTACTCTGATGTTCAGCTTCTGACTCATGTGGTCTTTCTTAGGAAATTGAACACCATACCCCTAAATTTTCTTTACATGAGCATAAGGCATGCTTGTAAATCTAAGCTGTCTTCACATTTCGTACTGAGCATATTGCATTTCCTTCAATTATCTAAATAAAATGTGCGTTTCTGTAAGCTAAATTGGCTTTTACACCATTAACTCTAGTTTTATCTGCCTGTTGTTAGGGACAACCACATGTCACGGATGGAAAGCCAGGAGTTTTGAGATGTACAGCATGAGGGATTCATTAGTTCCTGAGCATTTGATCTAACCCATCTTTAAATAAAAGGCCAGCTTTTCAAAGGGCGGGTCCTCAGCACTTCCTAAAATTGCTCAAGCCTCCTTTATAGTGTCTTAAACCGAGCGCATCAATGCAGAACAACCCACGGCCATGTGAAATCGTAGTATACGTGTCCAGCTAAAGGGCTTATTTTTTTTTCAAATATCAGACCACACACACTTGTACAACCACAAGAATAATCCATTAAAAAAAAGCAGGTTTAACTGAATAGAATGAAAGAGACAACAGAGGGACAAACTTGGTTGAAAATACAAATATTACACAAACAATAAATGCGTACACAAATATACATAAAAGCAAAAATACCCCTAATGCTTGTGGGTATTTTCTGAAATCCAAGGAACACTATAAAGGAAAATATTTAAAAATTTGCCTTTTTGTCCAACGGCCTGAAAGTAAAACTAGTGGGTAGAAAAGGAAGCCACATTTCATTGAATAACCCCCAAATGAACTAAAAGCAAATATGTAAAAAGATCAACAACTACATACGTGTCAAATTCAACTCTTACATTTTCTTCATTTGCAGTAAGTCATGTTGTCACTATAAACACTGGAAAAAGATGTAAAAAAAGAATCTTTTCAGCCAGTGGTGCCTGCTCAAAAACAACGTGTATTGTGTTGTTTACATCATGGCTGCACAAGGCTGTTTCCTGAGAGAACAGCTTTGAGTTGCCTCCGGACCCCAGCAGGACAGGATATAGCGTATTACTGTCAGGATGCACCATCCTACCAGGATGCAACTGGTCAAGACTGTTCCCACATCTCTGGGTCAGCTCAGGCAGAAAACAAAAGCTAGCTGAAAGTGGCTTTAAAATAGTTGCTCCCAGGTCCCACTCCAGTAATCATCAGTCTGCTGGGTCCTCCTCAATCCCGTAAGCAAGCAGGTTGCCCACCTCTGATTAGTAACCACAGAGGGTTACCTTCTTCCAATAACCTGGGAGGAAAATCTGGAGAGCAGAGTTTTGAAAGGTATATGGGTTTGCATACAACAAATGTGCCCATCAGGCTTTATGAAAGGACAATATGTAGACATACATCACATGCTAAATTACATGCTAAATTTGTATCTATACATGGGAACTAACGTGGACGGAAGAGATGGTCTGCGGAGGCATGCGATAAAGCGCATCTGCATCCATGCAGTTTTTCCCCACTCCTCTCTGCACAGCCTTTATGTTCATCTCTCCCCTGAAAAAGCCTCCTTCTAACACGCCCAAAACTCCAGCAGTTTCAAAGAAGCAGGTTCAGCCCAGCAGAGAAATGTGAGGGTGAGAATTGAGATCTGAATCTGAAATTCCCTGAGCTCAGGCTGTAGCATGGTTTTGATCCAGAAATACCTCTGGTAAATATCCGAGTAGCAATTCTTTCAATTCCCACATTGTTTGGGGGCTAAGGGGGTGCACTGTTTTCTGTCAGGAAACCAATCCATGGAAGCCTCTTTTGGGACAGGATTTCTTCTATTCCACATGGTGATAAATAGCCAGTCCTTCTCTCTTGTACAGCTGCCCCACCCTCTTTCTCTGCCTAGGTTTTCTGAAATAGAAATTCTTAGTTTAGGATGACATTGGGGCTGATTCTATAAAAATGTCAAACAAAGGAAACACCTCCTTCCCCATGCAGGTGAAGCAAGTTTGCTGGTACTTTGATGTTACTTAATTCAGCTCACAGTTAGTGATGGGCATGTTCTTGAACGCAATTCAGTTCTTCAAAGCATGGTTGAATAATGCAGAATGTACTCCCTGGGGGTCCTAGATACTTCTGGAAGTCCTCTGTAGCCTGGAACTGGCTTGAGAGAGACATTGAACTGAAATTGGGAAGCCAAATTTAGTCCAACATCCTGAATACAACTTCTTCGTCCTAAGCTGTGGCTTTAATTGAGTTGAAACACAATATTATGGAAGACAGTAGTGACAAATTAAACATCCACTTCCCACCCCCAAGCAGAAAACAACCTTAAGCTGAACCTTGCCAATCATGGCACACTATTAACACAGGCAATTATAGATAATCACAGCAATTACTAATAAAACATTATCAAGAGTAATGGAAGGGGTAATTGCTACCTTTCATTTAAGAAGGTCCAAGATCATGGCAAGATACAATCAAGAAGAACAGCACCGCAATGATTCCCAGCTCCCCTCCTTATGTGATGGTGCCCCTTAGGAGATCCCACAACCCCAGCTCAGGAAGAGAAATAACACAGGTGTGTCAGCTCTCTTCCCTGCAAGCAGCTTTCAGTGCGAGACTGGGAACACAGCCGCAGTAAAAAGTACCAGCAAATTCGCTACTTCTTAAGTACTGCAAACCTGAGTGGGACTGAGGTGCCCAAGGACATCCTACGAAAATTCCAGCTTGATGCTTCACAAGAGAAGCCAATGCACCAACAGAGCGCTGCACCCCTGTGCCCCAGCAGACCCCAAAGCTTTCTGCAGACCCGACCCCAGGGCCTGCAGGGCAGAGCCGCAGCTGGGGATCATGCCTGCGAGCTCTCAGCAAGCTCAGGAAGGGGACATGGCAGCTCTGCAGCTGGCCTTGACCTTTAGCGCTGATCTTTGGTCTCTGTTAAGCAGCAGGTCACACAGCCTCCCTTAGTCCCCCGAAACTGCCAGGCTGTTTGGCCATAGGGGCTGAATACAGGACGCTGTGAGAATGGGGTGAATCCTCACCTCCAACCTAATGCACGTCTCCAAAGGCAAAAGGTTAGTGCGAGGAAGTTGTTAGGCCACCTGCCTTGCCAGCTACAGGTCACCTCCTTACATGGCCATTGGGGAATGTAGGAGAAAGGTGTTTCTCAGCCTGACCCGATGCCTTACAGGTTTGCATTTCAGACTGATTTCCCACATTCCACATTAAATATATATGCCAGCAAGCGGTGGCTTGTGCGCAGGGTGACATAGATCAGCAGCAGCAGTTTCCATGCTGAGGAACAGCTCATCCGCGCACTTGCTTCTTCTGTCAGAGGAGCTATATTGAGATGGATGCTTCTCTCTTGTGTGAAGAAAACAAGCTTCTGTAACCTGGTGTCCAGGTACTTAGTCAACTGACACGTATCTAAAGTACTGGCTCCCATTGCCTTGGGGATTATTTGGTGAGGAGCCCCTCTGAAGCCATTTACACTAGCACAAAGAAAAAGGCAAAGAGCAGGCAGCATGGCCCCATTTTGTGGGGACAGTGTTTGCATAGGGTGCAGCAGCGGAGGCTAGTGTGAACAACAGAGAAACTCAGCTTGCTTGGCTCGTTTTAATAAATACAAGTAAAGGAAAGGAGTCTCAGCAATGCGTTGGAAAGAAAGAAGTTCAGTTATGGTCCAAAAGTGAAGCGGAGAGTAAAATTATCACTCTTCTAACGATACTTACTGATCCTCTAATCTGGGCCCTGGCTCAATTCCCAGCTTTTTTTCCTGCCACACAGTCCCACCAAAATATTTGCAGTCACAGGTTAAAGTACCTTTTATTGGTTTTACAGTCCCCTATATATTGCTGTAGAAGAAACAGGATTCAAGTCGGTAGCAACTGTGTGTTGGTGAGCACAGAGCAAATTCCCAGGGCTTTTTATTGGATTTCTCTACCTGGTACTAGGCAAATCAGCCAGGGGGATGAAAATTGCTGCAAAGTCCAAGAGGAGCAAAAGTTTCACAATAAATAGCTGGCCCAGATCCAGCAGGCAGACTGGAGGGCTGCCAGGCTGCCGTTCCTCAAGTAAAGACGGCTGGACTCTGCAAGTCGGGTCCCAGCAGTGCGAGCAAGTTCAGGGTGATTAGCCGGCAGGTCGCTGCAGCGTGCACCGGAGTGGGAAGGAAGAGTCACACAGGTCTGCTGAGTAGGTGGCAGAAAGGCAGGGAGGAAGAGGGGTGAAGAGAGAATGTCCATCCAGTCAACGCACAGCAAAACCACCTTACTGATAGAGAAAGTGACACAAAGGGCATAAGCAAGTACTCAACTACATGGT
The DNA here is from genome assembly GCA_013398915.1 of Dromas ardeola. Lineage (NCBI taxonomy): Eukaryota > Metazoa > Chordata > Aves > Charadriiformes > Dromadidae > Dromas > Dromas ardeola. Next base: position 1,320,126 of record VYZM01013524.1, read on the forward strand.
CCCGTCTGCCACGCGTGTGTGTAAATGGTCAGAACAGCACCATGCTTAAAACAAGGGCTGGAAAACCACTAAAACAACAAAAAGCCCCCAGCTTTAAAATTTATCCTATGCTGGAAATTGGCTCTATAGCTAGAGAGGAGGCACAGAAGGAGGAGGACTTTGCTGGAAATTCTTGGTGGAAATTTTCTGCAACGTTTCTTGTGATTTACACATTGCTCAATTGTCTTTTGAAGGATGCTTTGTGGGGAAAGCGGGGGCAACCATCCTACAATGCCTCAGCAAGGATGAGAAAGACGGTGAAACCTGAGCAGCATGCATACTCTGAGACACATAGTCATACAGAGATTTGAGAGCAGCCATAACTTCATTACCCTGCACAATTGAGGCATCCTGCCCACCCTGCAAAATATCACTGTTAAGAACTCTGCCACTATGAAGGCAACCCCATGCTGCCAGCAAGGACGGCCTACAGTGGCTGTGATGGAAGCTGCTTCTCCGATGTGCTCCCTTTTCATAACGCAGGTTTTGGGTTGACCCAGAAATCCTCACCTTCATCTGCAGGACACACTAGGAACTACTACAAAATACAAGTTTATCAATTCTAGAAATATGGACGTCAAGCATGAGCATCTGGAATAAAGGAATTTGAGAGTGGACCCCTGTAAACTGTACTATGAGATATAAACCACTTTGATGGACAATCCTTTTTAGACAAGGCATTTCCTGAACAGGATGAAGAATCACAATTAAATTCCTAGAAAACAATGAGTTCTGAGGAATGTGAAAGAAACATCCCGGGCCTGGGCAAGGAGGGAAGCACTGTTTTTCTTCTGAGCTTTTTCTACAAACGTTGCCAAGCATTAGCAGCATGATAGGCGTAACTGAAAATATGCTGGATGAGTAGACTGAACATATAGAAGAGCTACATACATTAGGCTACTGGCAAGTTTGTGCTTTCAATCTGTATAACATTGCCGTAGATTTAAGTCTCAGCAAACCGCCCTCTCCCTCTGGACAGCCCCCTGAGGTTGTCTTACCCACCTGTGGGGGAAGAACCCCCTCCCTTCACCCCAGCATCTCTTGTCTGTGAAAACGAAGCTAATAAGACTTGAAAAATATTTTGTGATCTCTAGAGGAAGCTTACGGTGTAAATCTGCACCGGAGAATTGCCAGCAAATAAACATGGCTTTTCTACCCCACTCACACGAAGCCTCAGGCCTGTATATCGAGTTTGCATGTGCAATACAAAGGGTAGCAAAATCAGGCACACCAAGCTCAATTGCTTTTTTATCCTTCAGCCCAAGGAGACACAGGGTGCACGTGACCCAGGGTTTTATAGCTCAGGGGGTGGTGGCTGGGAAGAAGAGTACAGAGTCTGCTCTCACGCTCCGCTTAGATCTGCTAGAAATCACTGCTGCCTAACCCAGGCAGAGCTTTAGCCTCATCTGTGGCTCACATTGCCCTCCCCAGGAGCCATCCAGGGAGATCTCCAGATGACGGGCATCACACTGGAGACCAGCTGCCAGAAGGGACAATCGAGGCTTCTGCATAGCAGCCTCCACTGGGGCTCCCACCCTCCATCTTCACACCTTCTCTGCCTCGTTGCAGCCAGGAAAATGGGCAGCAGCAAAGAGGAGACACAATCATCCACAAATACCGTGTGGAAGAAACTCCATACCAGCTCTTTAGAGAGGAACAGTTTTAGCCACCATGCGTGGAAGATGCCCAGCACAAGGAGATGGAAGCTTCTACCTACTGCCACTGCAATGCAAGTTGCAAATAATGAGCAGTAAACATAAACTGTGGAGTTCCCTACCACCTACAGGAAACTTCTAGTAGTAGGGAAGTGTGTGTGCATTTCTGCGTGAGTACGTATATGCATATGCACACATGCATATGTAGTCTGATGGTGTTATTTAGGTATTCCTAGGGACATGTACAGTGACACCTCCATTGGCCCTGCATGATTTCTAACAAAGGAACAAATTAATCCCTACTTAGACCTCACACGAGACAGCAGGACTGAGTAACAAGGCAGCTCTGCCTCGCCGAGCTCCTGGAGCGAGTTCAGAAAACCCCAGCAAGTCAAAGCCTTGATAATCAAACCAGAAGGTGGGAATTCCTTTGAAAGGTCTGAGCTCGGTGCCTGCAGTGCCGAGCCACCCACAGAGATGGGGAATTGCTTTCCACTGATGAATTTTGCAGAACCCATTCCTTGATAACAAGGGATACCAGCAGAGCACAAAAGGAACAGCGCTTTTGCTAATTTGTTAGCATTTTTGGAGAGGTTTGGGGAAGAGGATGTAAATGATCTCATATAAGCACAGTTCCAGCCAAGAAGACTGAGACTCACAGCCTTCTGGCATGAGGAAAATGAGGTCTAAACCTAACCTAGTTGTTCATTAATTCAAGTCACATTCCCACCAGTGGTGATGAAGTTCAAGTGCACCTCTTCCAAGTGCACTTGGATCAAGGTGGCACGACACTTTATTATGCTGTCATGTTTCCATAACATCTGCTAAGAAGCAGATGCAATAAGGCGACGGTAAGCTTTGGTCATGTGGGAGCAAAGTAAATTCTAACTCAGAGCCTTTAAAAGGCAAAAAGAGATAAAAGAAAAACAAGACTTCCTTGAGGAAGGGATGATGTATGGATATTGCAGTGTCAGGCTGTGTAAACACAGCTGCAAATCTCCATGTAGAGTCAAGCTGCTTTATGGGGTGTTTATTATACATCTAGATGGATATCTCTTTATACACTTATAGAAAACAAATATCCACATAAAACACCCTCCTGCAAGTACTACACAGGCCTCTTCATCGCAAAGAACTTGTTGCAAGTGGGATACGGGAAATGCCTAATGTAATATTACGAAGCATTCATATCTGAGTGATGACTACAGGCTAGCCATCTCAATGAAATCAATGGCACTTATGTTTGCGTCCGTTACAGTTGAACGTTAACACAGCACTCCATGTTAGCAGCATCAAAGCATCTGCTACAGTCCTGCAAACATTGCCACTGTTGGGTCTTCTACACAGCAGCCCGAGGCCATCGATCATCTGCCAACATGCCAGTCAATGCACGGGGAAAGACAATTACCTAAGCAGATAGTAGCACTACGGTTTCATTAGATATACAATAGAAATTGGCTGTAAAAGAAATGTGGAGATAAAACTAAATAAAATCAGATGGCTTGGCAAGGGATCAGTCTGGTTTATCAAAACATTTATGGACTCAATACCTTGGCTTGCTTTCTTGCATGCAGTCACCAGGGAAAGAAATGTGGCTGTGGGGCATAAGTAACAACTGCTTTTCATGCCAAGATTTCATACCAGGTTTTGTACCTTTTTAGCAAGCTCCATACAGAATTCTTACAACTTGCAGCCAGCAACTTAGCAGACTGCTGGTTCTCACGTTTATTTTCAGCCAGATCAGCACCCTAATCTCCAGCTACCTCATCTCTTGTGCCAAAACAAAGAAGAGGGCAGGAACAAGCAGGCAAGGAAGAGAGGCATATCTCCTTTACAGTGGCTCTTCACAAAACTATGGTGTGAGCTTTTCAACCAAGCTTGCTGTTCACTTTCCCCTACACCTTGCATCACACCTATGAATTCCAGTATTGCCTGTACATACCTTCTTTTCTCTCCAACTTCCATTTGGTTTCTTTCAGAAGGGCTATATACCAGCCAGCAGAGGCTAAGCCAGAACAAGAAAAAAAAAAAAAAGCTGTCATGAGCTGCAGGTAGGGACTAGCTTGCTAATGAAACTCCAGCTGAGAAAACACTGACTATGATCAAGAGAGCCATCAAGGACTCCTCTACTCTAGACTGGCACGTGCTAAGTAAATGGGGTGCTTTTAACAGACCTCTTACTACCCCCTTGGCCCCATGGAATGGGAACAGTAGGACGTGGAGGACTGAAGACACGATGGTGTCTGGCCAGCTGGTGGAAACCCTCATGTAGCTGGCCAACTCTTGGTGCTAACCCAGCAACACACAAGTGCTTCACTCCTGCCCAGTTTCTTATTGTACTACACACCGCAGACACCAATCTATCAGAGCACGTTTCTCCAGTATAGGCATAGCTGAAGAATCTGGAAAATAAAAGGGAAATTAGGGTACGCGGCTGAAATAGAAAGCTGAGAAGAATATCTGTAGCCATCTATTGGAGGAAACGTAAACATCAAAGCAGTTATGTAGGTATCTAGCACCTTTTGCATAACTATCAGAGGTGATGGCATCTGCAGCTAACCCTTACTCTTTCTGAATTTGCTTTGTGTATTAAAAAAACCAAACTTGCTAATCATGCGGCTCTTCCTCCCAGTTGACTTCTAACTGTGGTGACTAACTAGATGCGCCGACCACCTCGACAGAGATTCTCTTGAACGAAGTCAGACGCATGCTTAATGCTTTCAGTATAGCTGCAGCAAGCAGCTCCATTTTATGATTTAAAAACAGAAGTTGTGAGATGCAGTAACATGATTTTGCAGTCATCATATATTTTGTTTAGGGGACTCGAATAAACTGCCTCTATGTCAGGAGCACTTTACCAGCGGAGAGCTTCTGATGGAGATGCCTTGCTCTAGCAAAAGGATTCCGCTCCTCCCTGCTCCAACAAATGTTATTAGATGGAATGGGAGTTATCTTGCTTATTTACTTTTCCTCTGGGTAGGCTTAGTGTCCAACAACCCAGAAACTCCTTCAAGGACAATACAAGGCAGGTTGCATCGTGGGCATCTCAGACACTCTTATGCCATCCCATATCCCCACACACTGAGCAAAAAGTGGGGAAGGGCAACCAAATCCTCCCCCAGGAAAAAGGAGTGGTGACAGGAGATGAAGCTGCTTCCTCCTGCTTTTCTCTCCCTCCCTGTCCTCCCTCAGTGGGTGGCTCTGGGGGGTGTGGTAGAAGGTGAAAATTGTCACGGGAGGAGGAGAAGCAGCATTTCTCACAACTGATTTTTGCCAGCATGAGCTGAGGTTCATGAACTCACTCAGCCTCTGGCCCAAGGCTAAATTCAACTGTGTCTGAGGTCTGATGAAATGCTTTGTATTTTTCTAATATCAATTTTTATTTCAGCTGAGTTTTTTTTTCCATGGCAGGAGATAATTCCTCCGCTTGACTGAAGAACAGGCTTTGAGCCATGTTTGCTAATGTATTAGAAGGGATTTGCTTTGTTAATTTCCACAAATACCAAGTATGTTCTGCAGGCATGATAAATGTACAGAAAAAAAGCATGATCCATCTAAGGAGCACAGAGGTTCTACTCTTTTCATTGTGTTCAGTTGAAGCGACCAAGATTCTGAACTTCAGGATTTTGTAATTCGTAGCTAAAACTTTCATGTTAAAAACGTATTTCTGATAGTAGATGGCTCTTTATTCTAGGAGACAAGAGTGTAGTGAGATCTAAGGGCTGGAAACTTAGTGTAAAAGCTTATTCATCACAAACCATTGAGAGCAATTAGCTGCTAGACAAAACTACCACTGAATAATAATTTAAGAAAATCTTTATTTCTGGATTCATTTAATTAAAACTACATGTTCCTCTATAAGGTACACTGTAGCTCAAACAGAAGTTACAGGATTGAAGCAGAAATTACTCATCAAAATGCTATGACCTGCATTATACAGGTCAGGCTGTATGATCTAATAGTCCCTTCTGGCCTTAAATCCTATGAATTATGAATCTAGGGTGCCCTCCTCAGAGAGTTTCAAAACACTTGGCCAACACCAGAGTGTAATCCACTCTTGTACTGTGAGACAGCCACAGCCTCACCTCAGCATCCCAAAAGCCATGTTATCTGGGTTTTATGGCCATCTCTAAAGGGATGAGCTTTACCCATTAGGGAATTAGATATTTCAGAGGAACAGCTACCAGACTTTATATGTGGAAAATTTCCAAGGGCCCAAAATCCCGCAGGACCTCTGTCTTCCCTGCAGAAGCACCATGCTACCTCTAGACAGATGTCTTGATGTGACCCTAGCAGAGGCAAGGTGACCTCCGCTAACACGGTGGTGAAATCCTCTCTGACCTTTTTTCCTCACTGATAAAACAAATAACCTGATCATCCACCCCACGTTTGTGCTTAGATACTGCTAAAACAGCAATGCAGTGCACGCTCATGGGGACACACCAACACCAGTATTAAAACATGTATTATCGTAGAGGGGAATAAGTTACTGAGAGGCAACTTTCAGCTTTGCAGGGATGTCTTATCTTAGTTGCAGACTAGCTCAGCTATGGGTTGAATTTGGCTCTATGAAAACTCAGCTCAAGCTCTGGGAGACTTATCTGTCCTGACACAGTAACATGCCAAAAACTGGCTCCAAAACAGCTCGGCTCCAGGAGGAGATGCCCCACTTTTGTGCAGCAGGGAGCCCGAGCTAGCCAGCCAGCCTGGCAGAGACAGATGACTTGTTCCCTCGGCACCGTCCCACTGCTGGCACAGCAAGATCCCCCAGATACCCAGGACCAGCCAGTGCCCAGCAGCTTGGCAGGTCTGGCTGGACCCAGGATCACTTCAACAGAGACACTGGGGTGCCTGCACACCACAGTCCCCAGCACAGCGGATCTCCAGGGATGCAGTGTGGGGTGTTGATCGACGATCCCAAGCCCTGCCTAAAGCATCCAGCTCCCACCTGAACCATGTGATGCTACTGCAGAGCTCTGTGGGGAAGGATTCACCTCTGATGATCAACCAGGCCTGGGAAGCACAAAGAACTCCAGTGAGATAGTGTTAACATGCCCGAACCCAAACGGTTTCCAGCATGGAGGCAAAAATAGCTTCAGAGGCCTTTTCTGTCTGGCATACCTTTCAGACTAAGGAGGGCTGACTGCTCATGTGTAAGCTTTAATAGTGAAACAAGTGTGTCAACAGCAAGGCTTGGAACAATTGCAACCATGCAAATTTCTAAGAGAATCTAATCACTGCAGTATCAGAACTGCTGAAGTTTGAGAGCAGAGAGCAGGGAATGACCCCCGAGAGCATCATCCCAAGCCCCTGCTCTGACGGAGTGTGACCAGGCTGCTGCTCATGCCCAAGTGACTTGTGCAAAGCCCCTCGAGGCATCCCTCTGTTGCAATCATCAAACCACAGATCTCCTGTATAAAGCAACCACAGGATGAGCCCGAATGCTTTTCTGTAAAAGCGTGATCCAAACCTGCTGAAGAAGATATCACCATTAACCTCAATATTTTTGCAATCCAGCCTGTAACAAGTGTTTGCTAATGTGCTACTGTATTGTTCTTCACGCCCTTTCTCTCCCTTAGCAGTTACATGGCTTTACTATTCAGTTTTATTTTCACCTAAGGTAGCATTTTCAGCGGGCACACATCATGTGAGCAAACCAACAATGAAACAGGCTGGTGATTCGCTGCTGGTTTTGTTAAGTAGAACAGAGAAAGCACCCTTGTTTTCATAAAGCACCGCTACAAAAACCACAGCCAACGAGAAAAAGTTAGGAAGCTTTTGCCCTGATCAAAGAATTTAGCCTTGGGTCTGTTATGAACCCTTCTGTAATCAAGTGAAAAAGGGGGGATGAAGATTTTGCTTCCTTGCTGAGACTTGTTACCCGCTTTTGCCAAGGACTCCTTGCTTCTAGAAAGGACCGGGTCCCATTTCTTATCCGCGACAGACTGCACTAAGGCTGTGTTACAGGATGTATGTGGGTATGAGGCAGGCAGCAGCTATAAGCACTACATCATCGGCTGCATCATCTGGGGTAGGGCTTAATGTTTCCAAATAATTGTGCTGAGGATCTTCAAGACTTGGGCAAACAAACTGAACATGATAATAAAACATATACTGAAACAAATATGCTTCTTTAAATGAGGAAGAAACCCCCTCTGAGTTCAACAAATGCATGTGCTTTGTCTTAGTTCCCTTTGTGCAAAGAGGGGGGTCGTCGCCGGTATTAGTTCAGAGCAATGTGCTGAACTATGGATTATGAAAGGCACAGCTACCACAACAGTGGAGCTCTATAAGTATCTTAAAATAAAAACACATGGACAGACACATGTAGCTGAAGGACTTTATACTTCAGTGGGCATAACCACAAAATACCAAAATAATTAAATTCGTCCCTCAGAAATCTTGAAAACAATTGGGTCAAGTTTCCCTATTTTATCCCCTCCCATTTTATAAGATAATTATCACCAATCAATACACCCAGTTTTTGGAAGCAGACTTCTGCAGCTCCTTCTCTTTTCTTTCTGCAACCAAAAAAACAGGTGAGAGAAAAAATATCTAAGTCCGAACGCAGTTAGGTCTGCAATATGCCACTGGCTTTCCTCCTTTAAGTCAAACCAACTGATTAGCTCAGAGATGACCATTTCTGTAGATTCTCTTTTCCCACAGCCAACAAAAAAAGGGAGTTGTGTTTGTGGTTGCCTGAATCAGAACAGTGCTTCTGGGATTTTTTCATGCACTCTCCCTGTGTAGAAGAGTCAACATAATAGTGCAACATGACAAGATGTTGAGCCACAGTGCCAAGACAACTTGCACACTTTGCATTTTTCCTATTAGAGATGCATCAGTGATTCTGGAAGGGACGAGAGGGAAAGGAAGAGAGAAAAAAAAAAACAGTGCAGAACAGTCAAGTCCAGCCCAAAAAGCCTTTGTGTTTTCATGCTTGTATCAAAATGGAGCATTACAAGACAGCGATGATTTGTAGTGTTCAAGTGCTGTGATAAATTTGGCCCTTTATTAAAACTGTTTTCCCAGAAAAAACAACCCCAAAACCAACAGACCAGAAGATTACAAACTGCATAGCTTCCTCAACTGCAGACCTCATGCTAAGATCAGTAATGGGTGAACAACTAAAAGCAAGACCTTTCAGATCCCTCCTCCCAGCTTTTCTGGGAAATATTTCCCCCAGATGTCAGTACCAAAAACTGTAAGTTCCATTTCTCTTAACACCAGGAACCAAGAAATATTGAATTATGAAAGTTTTGAATGAATTTTCTAATTTTCAGTTTTATTCTGAACTTAGAGCTGATTTTAGGCTCGTTTGTCCAGGCTTTTTTGATTTTAAAAATATTTTAAAACTCAAATAGGCGAATATCGATGGAGCTGATGTTTCTGAAAACACATGTAAGAACCACTATACTAAAACATACTTCCCTACCAGGTAGCCATTTGAGATAGATTTTAAAAGGCTGACCCATGAGGATGAAAGGAGCAACAATTTACTATTAACACCGTCATCCAGCAAGTGGATCAAGGAAAGAAACTCTTTGATCAAGAGAGAGGACAAGAAAATTCCCTCTCGGAACATTTTGCAGGATGAACATTTTCATCTCCTACACCAGGCTTTCAGGAGGGAAAGGGGTTTTGTACTTTATCTCTGCACCTTTCCTCAGTGCCAACGCAGAGAGTGGCAGCAGCCAGAAACAGGCCTCATTTGCTGTGGTCCCCCTACCCACCACAGCATAATGGTTGGGTGCCCACCATGGTGTCCCTGCTCGGGACTCCCATCCCTGCTCTGGCTTCCCATCTCCAACCCGACCGTGCTGCATAGCAGGGGGCCTTTGAGCCAACCAGAGCATAGTGGGTGCCTATTCTGGACCTGAGCAACCAAGCAGCAAAACCGTATTTGGGGTATCACCCACCTGCCCAGGCTCACTCCCTTGCAGCAGAGCATCAGGGCCACCACCACCCTCCATGCCGTTTGCACCCCACAGGGGAGTGGGGACTCTAGAGAAGGTTTGCAGCCCATCCGATACGCAAACCCCAATCTCACAGGGAGCCCCATGCCTTCTCACAGCTCTTTAACCCTTTTAGTCTGCAGTGACTGAGAAAGGAGTTGCCCATTGCTGAGGAACCCCCCTGCGCAGTTTGGGCCTGTCTCTGTGCTCCAGCACATACAGATCTGTTCAGTCGACAGGAAAAGGCAGTTTGTTTTCAGCCTTTATCGTTGTGAATGCATTGTGAGATTATGGGGAAGAAGGATGGTATGATTTCTCATGGAAATTAGCTTAATTATAAATTAGAAACATTAAAATAGGATTGCCCTCACAAAGGAAAGTATTAGCATTTAACTGCTACAAGAAGTACTGCTCTGCTGTATTAACGCAGTCTACTTAAAAACCTCAAGGCCAATAAAAGAGGTGTTGGGCAGTGCTCTTGTTTTCAAGTAGATAATAACGACAAGATATTTGGATTGACTTCCCTCCCCACCTCACCATGCTTCTAAAATGTCGCTAAATTGCATCATAGTATTACTAACCCATGAGCTCTACTGTAGATGTTTGCTCTAAAGGGTCCACAAAACCCAACTGTTTGTTAGGTGACAACCTGCGCCTGGGACCCTGGCAGAGATTATTAGCTTTACCATTTAGTTGGCTTTCTGACAGAGATTTTTAATCCTCTGAATTATTTTTAGAAGGGTTACGTCAAGCAAATATACACATTTCAAAGCTGCTTTATCATCTATGAATTAAACCTTGGCTGCAAATTACAAACATCATCCCTACTTGAGAAGAGCAAATATATCTATGTATAGGGATATGACAAATGAATCCTTCAGACTCATCTTGACAATTAATCTCATGGATTTACATCCATTATAAAGATGCAATAGAAAAATGACAGAAGGTCACAAGTTGCTTTCCAATGTAAAGCCCTATTTTAGCCCCAGCACAGCTTTGACGTACAGAACTGTTAGCCTGAAATTTGCCAGACACACTCAGCAAGTGACAGAGAGTATTTTGCAGTAAAAAGAAAATTAATTGGAGTCTTGTTTTTTGGAATAAGGCTCAGTGAAGAGTTACCTTCTGTTGAGGCTCCGACTCCTGCACTGAACCAATCAACATTTCTGCACAGCAACTTCCCTGCAAAAATAGTTTTTTCTCTGATAAAAATTTAAATATAGAAACTAGGCAATGGAGAGCTACTTTTTCAGACAGAAATAACTTTTCTGCACAACATTTCCTCTTTAGCGTTGCCTTTCAGTTAAAAGGGTTTTTCCAAATTATCTTTTTAAATATCATAAAGTGAACTCTGAAAAGGTCGGGCTTCTCAGGAAGGGAAAGTCAATATGATAATTTCTCAGTGAAAAATTCCTTACACTTTTTACAAGCTTCACTGAAGTCTCTTTCTAATTTGAAGTAGATTAAAAAAATAGTCTCCACACCCTTCAAATTCCTTAAAAGTATTTTTTAAAAAAGAGATTCTTTTAATTAGCCCAAACTGCTACTTTTATTCAGCTGTTTGGGGCCCAGAACTGATCTCAGTAGTTTCAGTGGGATTTCTGAGACTTGTGGTTCTGCTGATGTTAAGTAGTATTTTTGTCACTTGGTTGCACTGGAAGCAGGACTGGGATTAAGTTCCATCTAACCCAAGGGATTAATTGAAGCAACAAAGTTAGGAGCATTAACTCCCTGCAGCCTCAGTGAAGGGCAACCAGCCATCCATAGGGTCAGACCCATAGAACTTTTAGGACCACATAGGCAAGTCCTACGGACACCTTTAGGGGCGTGAGAGACACAGAGGTAGAGACCATATGTGCACACTCACATCCATTTGTATGTAAAGCTCGAGGAGAAATAGGCTTGGCAAATACAGCAAGCTCCTTCCTCAGGACAGCCCATGAGCCCATGCCCTCACTTTTATGGCAGCAAAATGCCCTTGTCTTGACAGGGAACCACTAACCATGGCAGCACTGGAGAAGCCTCTTCTCAAGGCCACCAGCTAGGCACTGATCATAGAATCACAGAATGTGTTGGGGTGGAAGGGACCTTTAACGGTCATCTAGTCCAACCCCCCTGCAGTGAGCAGGGACATCTTCAACTAGATCAGGTTGCTCAGAGCCTCATCAAGCCTGGCCTTGAATGTCTCCAGGGATGGGGCCTCCACCACCTCTCTGGGCAACCTGTTCCAGTGCCTCACCACCCTCATCGTAAAGAACTTCTTCCTAATGTCTAATCTAAACCTGCCCTGCTCTAGTTTAAAACCATTGCCCCTCGTCCTACTGTGATGATCCCGCACTTCTGCAGACTTGCATCTGCCAAAGGTACTGATGTAGAACAATTGCTACAAAAGCAGCAACACGCTGCCAAGATGGGCATGGCAATAGGTATGGGATTTGCCCTTCATCAGCTACAGGAATCCCAGCATCTCTTCTGTAGTTTGTTGGGGTGGAGTTCCCAAAGTCTAGTAAAATGGGCACCAAGCATCACACCATGTTGGGAACCATGTCCTCAGATCACCCTTTGGTCGTGTTTATGCATTTAGGCTGTATGCAAAGTTTGTGGTGAACTATCAATTATAAATCATAAAAGGAGTTTGTACTGTTAACATTTCTCATAATATATCATTTATAGAGCCACACCACAGTGTTTTCGTAAGCAAAAGGATGCAGCCTGAAGCCAGGAATGAGGTAATTACATTGTACAACAGAAATGTAAATTCAGTAACTTGAAAGGGGGTGGGGGAGGAAGACAGAAGTGATGCAAGTCCTTACAGAGTCAGATCCCAGGGATAAGTCACAGGCACCACGAAGCAATCAGACAGGAAGAAAATAAAGTTTTTCTATGAAGGAACATGGCAACCAGAGTAGTTTCTCTAACAGCCAGCTTTAAGAGCAGAGAAAGAAGTAGCAGAAAACACGGCAAAATATGCAAGCCCCAGGGACAGCAGCTAATAAACTCCTCCAAAAAGCTAGCTAGATTGCAGAAATAGCAAAAAAACATACTTAAAGCTAAGTACAATATTAATAATTATTTTCTTTTATTAACTTTATTCTGGTATCACATGCCCACAGTCCTAAGTAAACATCCTTTATCCTTCAATCTCATCTAGTGAAAACGCTGACTCTCCAGTAACACAAAACAACCAGGGTTCCCTGGATTAGTGTGGTTTTAAAAAAAAAAAAATATTCCTGGGGTATCACAAAAGCAGCAGCACAGATCTCCGCTTAGCTCCTAGGGCACAGAGGAAGAAATCTCCTTCAACAGCAGCTGAGCATGGGAACGCCTCTGATGTACAGCAAGACAGCAGGAACGACCCCGAGCCCAAAGGGTATCTAGCACAGATACACTAGCAGCTTTGAAAACCTTTCTGCCTCATGATAAAAGCCACATACCAAAACCCCCATACAGCAAGAGTCCAGGACACATACCTGAGGGAATGCAGGACAGGAGAATGAGAAACACTGGAGTCATCAGGAAGAGAATAACCAGAGAGGCCCCAGCAATCCCACCTCTTGGGCTCAGCAGGCAGAGACCCTCATCCCCCAGCTGCTTCCCATCATCCACCAACATCTGTGTTTAAACAGGCCACCTGAAACCCATAGCCCAGGGGCACCCCATTTGAGTGGCTCACAATCCAGCAGGGCTACAACAGCTGTATTTTGGCCAGACCTGATTGAAAACCGCGGTGGTACGTGCAGGTGGAGTGCTGGAAGCAGGCACCAAGTGTTGTGTGCACATTGGAAGGCTGCACTGGCAAAGAATTAGGACCAGGGCTACACTCCCCATGCCCACATGCAAGTTGCCCCAAAGCACTGATTTCCCCTCCCAACTAAAGCTCATCAGTTGGTGTAAATCAGCTCAGCGTGCCTGCCACAGGTGCAGCTGTAGGGACTCACATAGCTGTAGGGACTTACATCCAGTAAGGTTCTGGTCTGCAGAATAAATCATGGTTTCCTTTACAGCTCTGAAGACAAGTCTTGATATTTGCTGAGGTTTGGGATGGGGGCTGGGGACGTGACATCAACATCCTGAAATGTTTAAATAAATGGAGGCAGCAGAGTTTTGAAGCACTGCTTGTTCCTCTAGAGGCTTTGCCAAAAAAAAAAAAAAGTAAAAAAAAAGTAAAAAAAAAAGCGTGACCTTGTGACTTTTTTATAAAACCCTGCTACATCAGAAAGTTTGAAATATAAACAGCTGCTTTCACCGACTACATCAATGCAGCCAGGCCCGGCTGCCTAATCCTTGGATAGCAGTGTTTATAAATGCTATTCAGACAGGCAGGTTAGATCAGATTTTCTCATGAGCTCATTCAGGACAGTTAGCTTTAATGGGCAGGCACATTTTTATCTCTTTTAACTGCCAGTTTCTGAAAGCCAGTCACGGTTTTCAAAGAGTCAGTCCAGGGGAGGAGGAGGTGGCAGCAAAGGAGAGTATATTTCATCACGAACCTGACACGGGTGAAGCTTTGACTGGACTGATGCCACCAGAGAATATATCACTCACTGTCAGGCGGAGACGGGCCATTTCCAACAGGCAGTGACGAACCTGCTGCGGAGCTCTGGGCTCTCCCTGGTGGGCAGAGGCCCCTTGGGACCGAACAGCCACCAGGCACCCTGTTTTCACCCTGGGGAGGGAGTGTAGCAGCAAAGGACATGGAGCTGACCTCCTCCCTCTGCACACCTGAGAGCATCCGAGCTCCCTGGCAGCAGAGGGACGGGGTCTTCCCATTACAATGCCTTAGACTCCAGTGAGTATAAATGCCAGTGAGGGAGGACAGAGAGACAGGACCTGCACATTTGAATGTGGGTCACTCACCTTACCACACAAGCCGGGGTCATTAACACCGAAGGGCAGGAATTCTTCCAGCTGGACCTCCTGGCACTGTAGTTTCTGTCCCGCGGGGGTGTTTATCCCAGTGGCACGGTCACCTCCACGGAGGGCTACGTACCCTCAGCTAGAGGAAAGCATCTTGCAAAGGAAGGAGTTACCTGCCACAGAAACAGTAAAATAAAGATGCAGTATCAGTAGAGCTTAAATATAGGAGGGTGACTTATTAGAGCATAGATTTGGATGGCCAGTGCCTGGCAAGAAAGCGTTAACCCAAATCATCTCTGTCAGGACACACAGAAAATTTCTTTCACTCTTGCTGCCATTCAGTTGATGGTTACAGAGGTGATTCACTTGCAAAGAGATAAGGCAAACACAGGGCTGCAGCCCCAGGGAGAAATCAGTATATCAGAAGTGAAGTGGGAGAAGCCCTGCAAGAAGAGCAGATTAAAGAGTGTTTGAAGAACATGGCGCAAGGCCTGATGCCTGACGCTACCTCGGTGCTCGCCCGGTGCCCTGTCCTCACACCAATCGTCATAACAGCCGTGGGCCATGAGCTGCCATTCCTGTCAAAAGACATTTTGTGGCTATCTTGCCGTGGGCATTTGACTGATGTGTCGGAAAAGCCCAGAGGAGCAGGAGGGAGGTGACATTATTGCTGCTGTGGAAGAAAAGTGCAGATAATAAAAATTGCGACCGTGTCAACAGTGCTGCTGAGGAAAGGCTTTTTCCTCCCTGTGTTTCTGTTCCTTTAAAAAGAAAAGCAAACCCCAAAGCACTGGCAAAACGTGGTTTGTATGGGAGCCCATGGAGACACGCATCTAGCCTGAAGCCATTTGAGCTCGCTGGCTCCGCTAGCATTAAACCCAAGGCATCCCTTGGCGAAGGCCTGCTGCCACTCAGCAGCCCAGGATGTAGCACAAAAGGGCCTTTTCCCTCAGTTTCCTTATGTATCCTTCCTTGGTGTGATCTCAATTCACGGGTGGTGCCAGCCCAGCTGAAAAAAAGAAGTAGAAAAAAGAAAAGGCAATTATAGCTGCATGTGCATTCGGGAAGGGCCGGTGCATGGCAGCTCCCCAGCGAGGGGGCTGAGCTGCAGGCCTGGCCCTGCGGGGGGCCCTCAAACATACGTCAAGCCCACAGGGGACAGACGCTCCCTTGCTTTCCCAAACTCCCTCAATCCTGGAAAAAAAAAAACCAAAGCTCAGGTCTTTGGGGCACCCTGTG
Organism: Dromas ardeola; assembly: GCA_013398915.1. Lineage (NCBI taxonomy): Eukaryota > Metazoa > Chordata > Aves > Charadriiformes > Dromadidae > Dromas > Dromas ardeola. Next base: position 1,335,874 of record VYZM01013524.1, read on the forward strand.
ACTTCGAGTGAGTCAGTAGTGAACAGTGGGATGGGGCTTAGTTTTGGCACATTTGGATCACGAGGTGCAGAGGGCTGTCCCCCCAGAGGCAGTATTTGCCCCCAAAAGGGTGATCTATCTAGATAATTTCTACCAGGGGGCACAACTTGTCTTTAATCTCCACTGCCAAGGGCTGCGATAAGGGAGTTCGGGGGAAGGATGGGCAGAGAGAGGCCAGAGTTATTAGCCCGCGTCCTCAGGAGAGAAGGCCTCCTCCATCCTGCTCTGCCTCTCTCTGGAAGCCAATTTCAGCTGAATTCAAAGGAATCTCAGAGGTATAAGTCTCAAAAATAATTGAATTTCTACAAGGTTGATGAGACATAGCAGTTTGGGGGAATAAAAGATCCCAAGGAAATGCATGTGGCCAAGACAGGGGACAACTGGCTGGTGGGTCTGGAAACGCCACTCGTCCGGCTGTCCCCTGCTCGGGCACCCAGGGCACAGGGGCACAGCCACAGCCTTGGCCAGGCTCTGCTGGGTCTTCTGCTCACAGGGACATAACCTCAAACAATACAGGATATTTCTAGGGAGGGAAAACAATTTTTAGAGTTATTTTCTGTGACTGGGTTCCTTGATGGGGGGGTCTCCGTGCTATAGATACAGACTCAGCATCAAATTCCGTGGCTGCAGTTTGAAGGTACATAATCTAGAGGTTGAAAACAAGCTCCCTATTTTCTGAGGTGACAGGGAGTTGTCAGCAGGTGCTGGTATGCTACATGAACGCAAAGATTTCTGCTTGGGGTTGCACACCTTCCTTCAGTGACTTCCAGTTAAAGGTGTAGGCTTGATGCAGTAATATCTGGTAGATGACCACTCTGGTCCTTTGAGCCTTCAAATTAATTAATCAAAAAATGTTAGCTAATAACTTTCAGCTATAATTAAATAGGTTTCATGTGATATCAGACAGAATGAATAGGCATTACTTCTCTTAGTCTATCGATGAGATTACAAGCAAAAAGTGGGGAAAAGAACAAAAATTCCTTCACCTTTCTTCTGTGTATCACAAAGCAAGAAAGATGACGAAGCAAAGCAAACAAACAGATGCAAGCCCTTCTTTCACAGCCCATTTTACAGATTTCTTCAAAAAAACCCACAACCGCATAAAGTGAGTAAGGATCTCCATTAAAAGACAGATTTGGTTCCTGTTGGTTTTGACATGACTTACAGAAGTAATGCAAGTTTGTTTTGCTTACGGTTCCCTGTGCGTAGTTGATGGTAATTGTTCTTACTGAGCAGTGGGGCATTTTTCTTTGTGGGAAAAAAAAAAATCAATAAATATTTAATTCATAAATGTAAGAGAGGGGATGAGCAAAAATATACAACTAATAAAGACAAATGGCTGTCATACTCATGAAGACTTTTTATTAAAGAGTCAGTGGAAAAAATGTCCCTGCTGCGCAAAGAGAACAAAATAAATTGTGGACTTTATACTGCAAACACAGCATTTAAAAAAAAAAAAAAAGAAAACAACGTTAATGCATCATTAGGGTTGAGTGTTTAAATCTACAGAAGCCAGCACGAACATGAAGGAAGATTCCTGCGGCAACGTTAATTGGGACTTATTGCGGACTGTGTTATTGATGATTGCATACATTCAGTTCCATAAACAAATTGCCAAAGCTGTATACAACTGGAATGCAAATGAGGGACGTGCAGCCATGTGGCTTCTCCTACACTGTGAGATCCTCCAGGTAACAAGTGCAGCAGGTATGGCTTACAGGTCACCTACCGATACACACACACGCATATATATTACATATATAAGCATAAGGCAAAAAAACCCCATGCCTACCAAATCTTCAAGATATGTCTTCTAGTTATTTGTGTTTATTTATTTGCAGGCAAGTTAACAAAGACTGTGGCTAACAATGCATTCCTTTAGTGCATGCATAATTTAATTTGCTTCATCTGTTGTATCTGCAAATGCTGAAACATGACAAGAATGTAACACTTCTGAAATCGTAAAGTACTTCTATTTAGTCATTTCTATGGCCAGATGAAAACTTTGTGTTATTTCACGTCCCATATTGCCAATAAAACCACAGCTGAGCTAACACGCCCCAACCTCTACGCCTGTTTTCCGAAGCACAATGTCCTGGGGACATATTCTCTAAATTGCCTACGAAGGCTTCAGAACAACACAAAACCATCCCGCAAAAAGACCCCATCCATCCTGACAAGCACATACTAGTGCTATGCCAGAAAGGCTAGTGTCTGTCTTGGTTCCAGCAAGTACCATTGGACCGTATCGGCACCAGGCGATCAAAACCTGGGAAACGGCATTTAGCCGATGCTGGGGCAGGGGTTATTATTTGCATTGCTGCAGTTCCCAGAGACCCCAAAGGAGATCAGATTCCTGCTGAACACAGTACAAAGGTAACAACAGGAAATTGCCCTTCATGTGCGGGTAGGCTATTAACCTTTCAGAGAAGGGGGAAAGTGTGGGTCATCCTCTCAAAATGATGCCCATTTCACAGGGGAAGTACTAACATGGGCTGTGGACTGCAGCAGGAATTTTGGTGTCATGACGTTTTGTTCAAAATGAAATCAAGTGCAAAAAAGTGATCCCAGACACTTGATCAAGTCGCCCGAGGCCAGATGCCGTGACAGAACCTAGAACTGCAAATCTCCCCACTCTCATTTCCCATGACTAGTCAGCCCCTTCCCACCTTTTAGCAGAAAAAAATAATGGAATTGCTCATGCAGTGTTGCACCTTCATTGCTACTTTTGCTTCCAAGTTCCCCAGCATCTGAGCATAGGGTGAAATAGATAGGGAGGACATTCTGCTTAGATGATTTAACTAATCTCATGCAAATGTACTCAGCAGTCTTGGTACCCACCGGGCTTTCACCTACATAATGGCAAAGCCAGCTGAATATTGCTTTTGCCAAAGATAATAGCATTTTCATGCATTATTCCTTAAAGCTTTTTGTGCTCACACACCGGAAAAAAAACCCTCAGCTGAGGAATAACCGAAGTCAATATACTTAGTATCTGTCCAGGTAATTATGCGCTCTCCTCCCATGTTAGCTGAAGAGAATATGATGATGATAGGACATCATTAACACATCTATTTTTTTCCTCCCTTTTCTTACTTTCAGCGTATGAAATGGAAAACTGCAGTTAAACATTTATCATTACATCTTTTCTGGCTTATATTAGAAATGCTACCTGCCTGCATTATCTTGCATTTGAGAACCAGGAAGGATTTTGCAGGCAAGACAAAACAACAGAAGAACCAGTTTAAAACAGAAAACAATAAACTTGCCTCTCCTGATATGAATTTATGTGTTTTACTAACTTCTGAATCGTCTGAGTCCAGGGGAAGAAACAACAACAACAAAAGACTATATATATAGTTTCCTTTAGTAACAGAAGCAAACCCAAACCATTTAGTAACTCTGTGGATGAACTGTGAGCTCCTTCTCCACATCCCTCACCCACCCTCAAGTTAATTTGCTAGTGATAAAACCCACCCCGCAATGTACCTTCTCCCCAAGGAATCAGGATTGATATGAAAATGAACGCTAGCATTTTTCCCTCTTCACATCCCATCAGGCATTGCTTCTGCCCATGCTCGTATGACTTGAACCAATATACAAAGAGTTTTGAGTGAAGATTGGGATTTCAAATCTGAGACCAAGGAGCTGGAGGATTTGGCTGGAGTGGGTTGGGTTGCATATGAGCAGACAGTCAGCTCATCACCTCAACCAGAACCATTACTTGGAAAAGCTGCAGCAATGTGGCACACACTGTAATAGCATACCAGAAAGCCATGACCTCCATATAGGTCCAGTATATCAAACCTGGCTTTAGAAAAGGAATAATAATAGACTTACAAAAAAATGTAAGCGCTTGAATTTTGTTACAACCAGCCTTTAAGTTACGGTCTTGAGAGAGCATTTTGACTGTTGATCTATCTACAATTGACCTTTTGATTCACTGGCTTCCATGGGCTTTGGGAAATTCCTGCTGATTATGGTGGTTGTTGGCTTATATCCAAGGTCCATGCACTGGAGGAGCATAAAATCTATTTTGATGCTTTATGTGGATATGGAGAAAGCTCCAGGCCCCCCCTCCCCTCTGACTACATAAATACGACTACTTCCATCGTAGCTTTATGTCATCCTGTTTGATCATTGTTCAGTGTCTTTCAAGTAATTTCCATTAAGAGGAGAAATTGCTGAGGGATTCAGATATTTTTATGCAATCTTGTTGATTTTGAAAAAAAAAAAAAAGAAAAAGAGAAATACAAAAGCCTTGAAGATAGTCTGAATCAAATCAGAGATAATTTCTTTATCATTTTCTTGCCCGCGCTCAAACCTGTAAGGAGACTTTTCAGCCATTTTCTCCGGATTGTATTTCCAAACTTTTTCTGTCTCCAGGACAGCTCCCTTTTTCTGCCTGTTTTCCCGGCTACTCTGGAAAATACACTCCAGTAACAGTATCTTATTGCTTAGGTCTGAATTTGGGCCCTAGAAATATCTTTTCACCATCCTTTTCTGTTTCTTGTTAGTTATCATGCGCCTATGTTTTTTATTCCAAAAAAGGAGATTATCATCTTCCTGCATGTCTCCTGAATGAAAGACACCATCACACTGACACACTTTAGTTAAGCTTCACCCAACCACCATGAACCTCAGACGTATTTTAAGAGAGATGATATCAGCAGAGGTAAAATAAAGAAAATTAAAATTATGGAGTCAAAAACCTTCCCAAAAAGCAAAGAACATGCAACAGTAGCGTATACTGCTCCATACTGATGTAAAAGCCCACAGGGATCATTGTGAAGATTGTGTGCTTGAGTGAATGTCTGATGAACATAGAGTCGCCATTGCTTTCAGGTATCTGCTGGAGGTGGAAGTGGTAACCCAAGGAGCGTATGTTTCTGACAGTAATATAAGCCCAAATATTCTGCTTTAGAAGGGTTCAAGGAAAAATTGGTGCGCTTATCAGCAGTCCTGGCTAACCAGGGAGGGTGGCCGGGCTCGAAGAGTTGTGGTGAATAGAGTTAAATCCAGTTAGCGGCTGGCCACAAGTGGTGTTCCCCAGGGCTTGGTATTGGGGCCAGTTCTGTTTAATATCTTTGTCCATGAGTTGGACGAGGGGATCGAGTGCACCCTCAGTAAGTTTGCAGACACCACCAAGTTGGGCAGAAGTGTTGATCTGCTTGAGGGTGGGATGGTTCTACAGAGGGACCTGGACAGGCTGGATCAACAGGCAGAGGCCAACTGTATGAGGCTCAAGAAGGCCAAGTGCCGGGTCTTGTACTTGGGTCACAACAACCCCATAAAACGCTACAGGCTTGGGGAGGAGTGGCTGGAGAGCTGCCTGGCAGAAAAGGACCTGGGGGGTGTTGATCGACAGCTGGCTGAATATAAGCCAGTAGTGTGCCCAGGTGGCCAAGAAGGCCAACAGCATCCTGGCCTGTATCAGAAACAGTGTGGCCAGCAGGGCTAGGGAAGTGATTGTCCCCCTGCACTTGGCACTGGTAAGGCTCCACCTCAAATACTACATTCAGTTTTGGGCCCCTCACTACAAGACAGACATTGAGGTTCTGGAGCGGGTCCAAAGAAGGGCAATGAAGCTGGTGAAGGGTCCAGAGAACAAGTCTGAGGAGCGGCCGAGGGAACTGGGGTTGTTTAGCCTGGAAAAAAGGAGGCTGAGGGGAGACCTTATCGCTTTCTACAACTACCTGAAAGGAGGGTGTAGCGAGGTGGGGGTCAGTCTCTTCTCCCAAGGAACAAGTGATAGGACAAGACAAAATGGCCTCAAGTTGCACCAGGGGAGGTTTAGATTGGATATTAGGAAAAGTTTCTTCACCAAAAGGGTTGTCAAGCATTGGAACAGGCTGTTCAGGGAAGTGGTTGAGTCACCATCCCTGGAGGTATTTACAAGACATGTAGATGTGGTGCTGAGGGACATGGTTTAGTGGTGGACTTGGAAGTGCTAGGTTAATGGTTGGACTCGATGATCTTAAAGGTCTTTTCCAACCTAAACGAATCTATGATTCTATGATTTCACTTGAAGTTCTAGTTTGCTAAATTTCACTCAGGCACATGAAAACATTCTCACAGCCTTTGAAGAAAGTTTGTTACATGGGGTCCAAACCCAACATCATCAGAATGACGCTGATTTGGAGCTTCAACTTTTGCTTACCACTTACGGTTCAGAGCAGTTTTTTCCACCTCCAGCTTCATGAACTTCCAAATACACTGCAAGAAAGTGGTCTGAGATGAAGCTAAGTTACTAACAGACTTCCTGGTGGGCAGCATAAGGCCAGTGCAGGATGAATTCTGGAGAAGAGTTTCAAGTTACTGGAAAACAAAACCACTATTTGTTGGGCAGTTGGGGGTGTTGGCTTTTTTTGGTCTAATTCCATTTCCAATTAAGCCATTTAATGAAAGCAACAACAATAAAATATTTAATATGTTTGTGTTCCCAAAAATTAAAACCACAACAAACCAGAACAAAATGCACAGAACAAAACGCTGTTCTGAAATGGGCAGACAAGATTAGTCTTTTGCTGGAATATCTCTATTTTTGCCCGAAGTCTGAGAAATCCTAGGCAACTGACAACTTCCACTTCATCAATAGGAGCTGTGGATGCTCCATCCATGACGAGCTCTCATCTGTTTACAGTCCTACTTACTGGTGCCATCCTGATTTAAGTGTTATATGAGAAAGTTTTTCCCTTTTATAAGCTCTCTTAGCCAGACTCTGGTCCTCCAGGTCACTTAAGCACATGTTTAATTGAAGTGCATGAGCAGTTTCTTGAACTTAGGAGAGGACCTGACTCTGCCCCACTGCATTCAGCAGCGCCAGGTTGTTTGAAGTTAAGCATGCGCTTAAGTGCTCTGCTGGATTTTTGCCCAAACTGTCAATCTTTTATAGTTAATCATTTATCACCCTGCTTATGTGCTGGTAGCTATGCTTCAGTGTGCAAATATGTAAATTGCTTTCATAAAGTTCCGCGCACCAAGCACAAATAATGCTTTCTCAGCCCTTTACAGAAGTTCTCCAGTCCTGTGACATCTCAGATAGATCAAACAGCACTTAGAACTGGCAAGAAAGTTACTTCTCCGTTAATTAAACAGAATCGTTACTGTGTTCCTCTTCTTAATGGTGAGGCGCATTCGCAGACTTGCAAAATAAACAAATAAATAATGCCATTTAGCTCTAACCTGACAAGTATCACACATTTCGCCTTTAGGCGCGTGTACATCGATCCATCTTACACACACCGCCACTCCCAGAGTGAGAAAGGGAGCAAGCCGTCAAATGCATGATAAGCATATTTGCATAACTGTGGCACAGATTACGTTAAATAACTGCCTACACCGAGGGCATTTGCAATGTATCACAAGGTAATTCTCCCAAACACAAGTGACCGTTTTCATTTTTCCTTCCCTGGCTAAGGTTAATTGCTGGGAACTACAGGGGAATGTCACCTCCACTTACCTGTGCCCTGTTGCTTTGTACTCAGAAAGCTCTCAGCTCCCGTGATTTTTCACAAAGAATTAAAATTGCCACGAGGAGAGAAAAGATAGTTACTGCCATTCAGTTCCAATATATTGTATTGGAATGATAGGCGGCAATGGTGCCTCACTGAAATAGAGCCTTAAAATACAATTAGTTGCAGTTCTGTAGATTGCAGAGCCAGTTATTCCGCGCTCCTGCCCGTGGGGCCTTCCATGCATCCACTAATGAAAAGGCTGCTGTTCCCCAAATGTCAGGTACTTTTGCAAGAAATGAGTAGCGGGAAGGGAAAATGACAAAGGCTGTTCCCTTGCTCTGTAAAGCAATTTTTGCAAAAATTTATTCTCTGTCAAGCAAACTGCCTGGAAAAAAACCCAAAAAACGCAGTCAGCCACTTTTTCTAAGAGGAAGCTTGAACACTTCTCAGATTGAGTCATATTAAAATGAATTAATGCTGACAGCTGGTCTCCCAATCATTAATTGAAAAAAAAAAAAAATACCCCGAGCTTTAAGTATCATTAAAAAAATAATCCTAAACAAACAAACAAAAGCAGCAAACCAAGCAAACAAGCTTCCCCATGACAGACCGGTTGCCAGCATGACGTACCGAACAGGACAAAACTTGTCCCCTGAGCCGTCCTGGGCTCGGGCGCCAACTCTGCAAATGCTCCCAAGCTTCTGCCGCAGAGCCAGGCTGGCAGGTCCGGTCCTGGGACACCCAGGACACAGGCAGAAGAGCAAGGGTAGGAGGGAACCGCCGAAAGCCATGCTCAGGGAAAAAAAAAAATTTTAGGCAGGGTTCACTGCGTGACTGTTTTGGGATTGTCAAGGAAATAAAGCCCCAGGAAACAGAGGAGCTTGGGACAACGTTTCGGAAGGCTTGTGTTCAATTCAGGTCCCGGAGGAAGATTTGGCTGTCATCCCAAATACGAGGAGGTTTTCCTTTACTATGCAATTCTTTAAAAATGACATGCACGTTTCATTTCTACTTTTGTCCGTAATTACCAGTCAATTACCAAGTTACATCACAGCAAGTAAGTTTGTTGCATTTTAAAGGAAATATAATGCATTAACATAAGTTAGAAGAGACATAGAAACATACTGCTTGTATGAAAAAATGCACAGTGGTGAAATGGCTGTTTTCCTTTCACAGTAGGTCAGATATAACAAGCTTCCTACTCAAAACCCATGATGGAAAGTATCCACTCATTTCTGGAGATCTAGTGAGATGGAGACACAGACATCTGAGCAGCTAAATATAGCTCTGGATAATAGTGCTTTGTACATTAAGTTCTAGTGTCTCTTAACTTAATATGGGAATTGATACAAAAATAAAATGTTTCCAAAGCCCATCTCTGCTTGTGTGCTCACTGGGACTCACACCACCAAATTTCAGCCCCTGTTGAAATTACTCTGTAGTTTTTGTCTTGCACTGTCTCATATGCCAAGAAGACAGAATAATGATGTCCAGCACAAAAGGCCACGTCTATTGAGATATATAAAGGTTACTCCACAGAAAGTCAATATGAGAACTGCACTGAAGAGTGCCTTGTCCTTTAGCATTTCTGCAAGAGTGATAAGTTAAGTTTAATTAGAGGAGTTTAGGTCTTGGTCAGAGATTTCCCCAACCTGAAATGCCAGTGGTTCAATTTTGCAACGTTTGTTACTGGACACATGCCCTTTGGATCAGGTTGAGGTTGCTGAAGCTTGGGGTCAGGCTTGGGCAGGTACTGCTGGAGCAATGCTGCAAAACCCACGAGGAGGAAGAGGAGCTGGTAAGAACAGCGAAGAGCCGCGCTAGTGACACACGGCTTTCTCATCTTTCTCGTCCGATCTTGCTGCAAGGCAAAAATGTTGGACCCGGGTGCGATTGCACTTGCAGTGATTTATATTTAAATTTCCCAGGCCTGACTCTGCACTACCCTGTCCCTTACTCAGCCACTGGCCCAAGCACAGGGAGTGCAGGACTCGGCAACCTGTACCCTGGATCACAGGACAATTCAGGTCAGGAAGGACCTCCTTGCAGCAGAGGTGACACCCCAAGAAGCAGGGCTACAGGTGGCAAGAAATTCAGAGCAGAAATGGGCACCATCACTGGTCACTTCCCATTGTAAGCACCTTTGGCTGGGCATCTTGGTGCGGTGCTTTCTCTCTCCCCCTCTCAGAGAATGCACTGGATGATATCCAGCCATTAACAGGTTTGTCAACTGTATTGACCCAAGTGAACGGTAAACCTGTATGTCAGGTTCATCTTATGTAACATTAAAGGAAATAAAAATATTTTTTTTTTAAAAAAGACGGCATTTGCTCTTACAGCTCACATGGAAAATAAAATGCAAACAAAATAAGGTGTGTTTTCCTCTATTTCCACTTGATATTATCCGCTTTCAAAATTAGAAAATAATGAAGCTTGCTGGGAAGCATAATTCAATAAATACACAAATAAAGAAAATACCGACAAGTTTGATTTCAAAGGTCACAAGAAGGGGGCCAGTGCCATGCTTTCAGCCTTCTCCTCCCTCTTTTCAGACCTCCTCAAACGTTAAAAAGCTGTGCCCTGCCCTGGGGCAAGGAGGGAACTCTTGCAGGTAGCAGCTGAATTCAGAGCCTCTGTAAGCCAATGAACTGGAATTCAACCTTGCACATCCTTATAAGGCTAACCAGTCCAGGAGAGAGTAGTTGAGGAGAGAGTTGTAAATAATCTGGTGACCACCACCCGCTGTGACAGTCAGCTCCAGCTCACCATGAGCCCTGTCTCACAAACGACCAGGGCTGATCTGGGGCTGTCCCACACACGTGGCAGCAGTGCACAATGGGTTCCCAAACCTTCCCCAGCCCTGGAAGCTCACAAAGCATCTGCCCAAAGACAACATATAGGAGAAGAAAGTCAAAGTTTCTTGCCTTTAGGCTGGATGAAGCCACGTGATGATGGAGAAGGAGGCACCTTGAGCTGCCCCACCACTGTGACGCAGAGCACACCCCAAAGCAGATGCAAGACAGAGACGTTCTCCCTTCCCTACCACAACTACAGCTCCCCAAAGTATTTTCTCCAGCTGGCTCCTGCTCACAGCACCCCACACCTATCAGGATGCAGTAGGAAACCTGGCACCCTCCATGCTCTCATCCTCCTTGCCAAAGGCATCTGAGAGAAGCCCCCTCACCACACCAAAGACACAGGAAAAGGGAATGCCGGATCATGCAGACAATTTTGAAAAGCAATGAGCATCATACCCTTACAGATTAGCTAGGGTAGTAGGAACCGAAATGACATTTGTATTGTGGCTTGGCCAAACCAAACACCTGAGTTCATGGGTGATGCTAGAGAGCAAGGTTTGGGTAAGATCATGAATGTTCATTCATGCCTTTGTTCTCATTCGAGAACGTGAAGGCTGCAGCAGCCTTACAACTAACAACCACGGCATGCATTGAAATTGCCAAAGCTTGTAAAATCTGATTTACTCAGTGAGGGGGAAGGGGAAGTCATTTAGTTTGAGTCATAAGAGGTCTTGATACAATCTAAGCTTCATCACCTCTGAAGAAACAGCTCACTCCCTGGACAGATATCAAAAGGCTGCTGTGTATAGCCTTGATAACACAATAGCAAAGAACAATTCCTAGCGCGGAAGATTACAAGATCTTTGTATCATCTGCTCCTCAGTACAGCTTCTCTTGCATTACACCACCTGATGGGCACTCCAGGTTTATGGTTAACTCTTCAGGGGTCCATGACTCTGAAAGCAAGAAGATACAAGCTTTGCAGAGGTTTTTATACTATGAGTATAGTAAAAAAAAATAATACTGCAGCCCTAGACATAAATAGCAACGCCTTTGCCTGCCTGAGGTTTTCACTGTCTGGAGCCTCCCCTGCTCTAGAGACAGAGAGTCTGCAACTCTGCTGCAGGTGAAAAAAGGCAGGCAGGAGGGCTTGGGGTAATTCTGCCTTTGTGCCCTTCACAGAAAACACAGAGGGTGGGTAATACCTGGACTGGTCTGCAAGGCTCTGCTGGCTCAGAGACCCCTGTTCTGTGGCCCAAGTACTGTCTGGGCCCCAGGAAGAGGGATGATGCTGGAAGACGCACAAGTAGGGGAAAAGGAAGCTTAAACTCATCTGAGAACAAAATTTTATTCCCTACCTTAGCTCCTAAGGTTGGGGAGGACTTTTTATTGCTGATGACATTCGTTTCTGGAAAGGAAAGGAACACACATCGTGGGAGGGGAGAATAAACTTTGTCACACACCCCATGAGACTATGTAAAGTAGCTGAGTGGGAGAATTTCTGACACCTCCCTGTGCTGGAGTAAACCCAAAAGTGTGGGCCAAGACTCCTGCAAGAGTCTCCCCTGGGGAGACACGGGAATAGCACAGCCAATCCTGCCTCTCCGTGAGAGCTGCTCGCCAGCACTCCCGCAGCCTCAGCTAGAAGCTGAATTCACAAATAGCACAGAGGGACCAGCAGGGGAAAGGGAAAGGTCAGCTAAGGTTGCTACCACTATGGCCCAACCAGAGCAAATGGCAAACCAGAACAGACCCCGGCAGAGCAGCACTGGGGAAAAACCAATGCACGTGTTGCAAACGTTCCCCCATGCTCATTGTCCCCTTTCTGCTCTTACAAGAATGAATGTAAAAAACAAAACATACTTTGCGGAAAGAGACACTATGGAAGCCATAAGCAGAAAGAGTAATCGATGCAGGCTGTACTTTGGACCGCCATTTCCACTTGCCTGCATACCAGAGTATATGGATCATTCCTGCTACCATAGACGAGCAGCGCCAGACGCAGTGGGGTGAGATGCTGCTTTATTACCAGCCCCCTGTGGTAAGAAAAGACACGGGGCTTGAGCTCCTGTGCATTCTCCTGGGGAGCCTGCAGCACCAGACAGTATGTACCTTCAGAGTTTTCACTTAGTAGGCAGGACATCCACTTGGTCTTGTCATAGATAACAAGCAGTTTTGACATGCCTGCAGAAGATGCGCCTTCAGGGTGGCAGCCCTGCGGGTCCCACGTTCCTACTTTTTCAGTCAATTCCTTCACATCACACCAATACCAACTGTTCAACCGCTCCCATCAGTGAATTTGCTCTACAAACAGTAGTTTTGCGAAGAAATCACTCCAGCAGGGGAGGCTGGGATGCTCAATGGTACAGCTGCCTATAGCTGTGTGTACTGAAATGACAGCGCTGTAGACAGAGGTCTCAAGACATCAGTTAGGTCACACAAAGCTGATCATACAAGTACCCCGCAATGATACCGTACACTATAGATACTTGTAGAGTGGGGCTGAGGCGGGGACAGCTCTTCATAGCAGAGACTCACTAGATCTATGGAGAACAAAGCGTGGCAGATTCCCATGCCTACACGTAATTTTTGCTGTAGCAGCAACTTTCCACATGCTCACGGTTGCTCCTTGCCTTGGCTGTGTGGTACGACTACCAGCAGTGGGCACATGCCCGCCTTCTGGTATGCAAGTCTGCAGGTATAGTCTGTAACAAATGTGAAATATCTGCTGTGACTGAGGCCAGCTGTGCTAGCAACATGCCCAGTAGGACCACCGGACCACTACCTAGTAGAAAAATGACTCCCTGTCCAGTGCTCAGACACTGTCAAGGGGGACTCTGAAGCTGCACGGATGACTGCAGGCCCACGATACAGTATTTTTCTAGCACTCAACAAGCAGATGGAGGTTTGTGACTGGTTTCTCCCAGCCAAACTTCCTGCAGAGGGATGACTAGTTTCCAGAGCGTTAAACAGACGTGTGACCACGGCCAAATGCCAGATGGCTGGAAAGAGTACTGGAGCAGCCCTCATGACGAATGTCTAGCTTTGGCTGCCAGCATCACATACCATGTGTATCAGTTCCCAGATAGGAAGGCCTGGCTGCTAGTTGAGAGTGTGACACAGGGATATTACAGAGCACAATTTTTAGTGATGCCATCATACAATAGCACAGAAAGAAGAAAGTTTTTTCTTTCACTCACTTCCTTCACTGCACAAAGGGATCTGTTTCAAAAGCCCTTCTATCGATGGTGTGGATGGAAAAAGCTGTTTCAAAGGCAGGACACCTAGCTTTGTGCAGGCCTCCTGCTGAGCAGGAGATACAATTTTTGCTTCAGGACACACAGTTTTTGTTTAATTCTCGTAACAGATGACTTCAGGGAGTGATGAAGCATTGAGGTGTAGGTGGGTACTGTAGTTTGTGCTACTTAATCAGCTGTGGGTTAGTGGTAGGGAAGCTGATGCTTGCTGTTGAAAGGGCTACGAAGTTACAAGTCTACCTTAAAGCCCCATGCAATGTCTTTAAGGTTACTGGGTCCCCAGCGGCACCCACAACAGCAGAGCCTCTTAAGCACCCTGGCTCTTTGCTCCCACTTGTAATCAGCATTTAACCAGGGGATTTGTGTCTGCATTTGATTCATGGTACAGCCATTACCCACGCTGATGCTTGTAATCAGGTGCAGAACGCAAGTGGAAAGGAAAACAAGGAAAGAAAGGAAAAAAGTCTCCACGTGGCATCACTCTATGCAAACCACCAACTCCAGCTGCAGCTTCGTGACCTCTTTATGCTGATTAATACTGGGCTGCCACTGAAACAGTCAACCCTCACCTTCCTGCCTGCCCCATCATGAGCTGGACCAGGAAATCTGTCTGAATGCTATTTTACAATTATTTAATCAAGTTCCTTTTCATTTGGATCAATTACCTGAGCTGGCATGCTGCTCAGCTCACCCAAGCACAGGAGGCAGCAGGAGAGCACGGCCAGCAGCAGCAGTTCACACCCAGGTTAGCTAAAATCTGTTGTCTTACAAGCAACAGCCTCACAGTGTACCAGCCTTAACCTGCCTCAACATATTCTCACATGCACATTGACACAGCTTGCAAAGAGCGTAGCCAATTTCAGAGACATTCAAATGGTATGCCACATTGACAACATCCAAATCGGTGATCTGCCCGGACTGATTTCATTTATGCTTTAGTCTGTGAGATGCTTCTGCAAGACATGAAATGAAGCTAGGACTTTGCAGACTCTTAATGAGAGCGAGCACGTAAGACAAACAGCTGGCAGACAAGTTATAACAACCAAAAAGAAACCCCAAAAGATAGTTTCCTATTTTTTTTAAAAAGGACTCTGTTGCTGTTTTTATTTTCAAGAAATATGTACACTTGGAGACAAAGCTGAGGCTTTTTTAGCCCTTGATGTCTAAATGGCAATCTCCAAATGCAAATTTCAGTCACAGAACAAACCTGTATCAGCAGAATGCTCTGATCCCTGGATGGGATTCTGGCACTCTAGTCCGTTAACTTATATTTACATTCCAGAGGTGGAGATAGGTTCAGAGGATGTCTAAGGATGGAAACAAGGCAGGAAGATTTATCTCTCTATCACGTGGAATGGTGCTTGGTCCTTCTGGGAAGTTCAAGTCTCTTTGTAGTTAGCAGCTGGGCCAGTCCATTCATCAGCATCATAAATATGGTCAACGACATCACGAGCACATAGTGGCTAATGCTGCAAGGAGAAGACAGAGAAGTGAGAGAAAAATGCAAATTTGCAGAGTAAAAAAAAAAAAACATGACATGAACAACCCTGTGAATATTTTTTTTTCCTTTTAACTAGGCCAAATTATTGGCCTAGTATGTCATTTTATATATTCTGCTCCTAGAAGACAACTATTACAGCAGCACTATCATGTAAAAACCAAAGCCTGTGACAAAACGGTGGGGACAATAGAAAACACAACTGAGCGTATACCAAGTGAATAAGAGGTACTGGTTATATTTTTCATTCAAGTGGGTAATTCAACGTATGTGACTGAAGTAATAGCAAAACTTCCATTTGCTGTGAACTGATAACGCAGAATCAACTAAGAACTTGCCATCAGGTAAACATTCCTTGCCAGTAAGACAACTCAAGATATTTATGTCATCTAGAGAAAAAACTATTCCAGTGAGGAGCAGCTTTTAGAAAAAAAAAAAAACACTACTTTTTCACTCAACTTTTCTAAAAATTGCAGAATTCTCTGCTGTGGTAACACATGGTTTCAAAGATATTAAAAAAGTGAGTTCAAGAGTGGCTAATAAACACAATTTGAAGAGGCAGCTTCTGGGTTAGGAAGTCCTTAAGTCACTAATGATTAAAAAGATAAGAAGCAGAAAGCTTGTTCTCCACTTGCTCAAATTCTAGTACCGGATGTTCACTAGTGTTACAGATTTAGGGTCAGACTGAGATTTGACCTAGGATATTCAGCATCCTGTGTTCAATGTCTGAATCAAGCCGCTATTAACGTAAACCACTAGCCATTAAGAAATCAGAATTCTTCTGAATCCAGTGACATTTCAGGCTGGAGTTGCAGAAGAAACACTGCTGCACCCATGTCCATCACACATCCAGTGAAATTGTTTGCTTTTTTCCTGGGACTACTGAAGATACTGTCATTCTGACATGAGAGGCACCCATACCCACTATTTCAAAGCAGATGGCTCTTTAGGATGAGTAGGGTAACTTCAGACTCAATGAAATCTGAGTTTAGTCACAAAAGAGGATTGCAAGGAGCACTTGCTGGTTTAATGACCTGGAATTTCTGCCAGAGGACTCATTCAGTTTGAGAGTTTAGCCACGGAAGAGCAGTAAAACTCATAATGCCAACGCTATCAATCCTCACGACCCTGAGACTGTGACAACTCTGGCACTAGCCCTGTGCAATTTAGCTCTGTGAAGTGGAGAAGCACCAGCTCTTAACAAAGCTGGTCCGCTAACCAGTGTGAGAGAATAAAAGTACTCCAAAAAGTTCACTAATGAGCAGGAGCTCTTCTACAGCCAGGATACCAGCCACCAAAGGAGCTGGAGTCTGACCAAACTGGATGGAGAACACTGAAAGGGACTTGACTCAAACTACAAGATTTTTCTGTTTCAGTAGAGTCTGACTAAACCTTCGCACAAATACCTTGCTCAAATTACATAGTTTTAAGAAATCAATTACAAAATTCCACCGGCGTAAATGGGCTTAGACCTCAACAAGCACAATCCACCCCGACAGCCTGCAACTTGCATCTCTGTAAACTCCCACCTGTACACAGCACAACCGAAAATATTCACTAATGTGAATAACTCAAGATTTAAAACATCAGACAGGAGCCATCTTTCCTACATGCCTTTCCTATAAGCATCTCCAGCTTTAGCTGAGCAAAGCAGCACGCGTACGTGAGCCATACGGTGGGGAAGGTCTAAGATACAGAGAGAGCATGAAGTTGGGCACAAAGCCTACTTCCACCTGGTCAGTGCACTTCGGACTTTGTAGTTCGCAGCACATTTACAATAACAAAGATAGCACAAGTCCCTCAAGAGCTGCCCTCAGAAGTCCTCCTGGGTGTGTTACAGGTTCGGTTTCAGTTCTCCATGGGAAAGGACATGTTGACACCCAAAAGTCAAACCCTTGTTGCAGTTACCTTCATGGTGTAATGTGCCCTTGGGGACTGTACACGCACCACAGGTACAGAAGTCTGTGCGGCTCTTAAAGGAACAGCCACTTTGGTAAATAGCTGGATGGCTTACCGCCTCATGCATTACTGGTAACACCTCAAATTTCCTTCTCACCTGGCACCAGAATTGTAGTTTTCCATTTAAGTAGCAACACTACTTTCCTCCTAGATTTCGAAGAAAGCTTGAATGAGAAATCTGAAAATCAGAAGCCAAATGAAGACCCTGCGTTTTTTCCTACAGACACCCTGAGACAGTCACCTGAGGATCAGCGTCTTGCTGCTGTCAGCATAGTCCTTACACAGGCATCTGAGTTCCTGTCTGCACCAAAAGGAGCTTTTCCAGACGTGGGTGCTAATTAATGATTTTGGGGGGGAAAGAGAGGGGTTTTCTAAAGGAAAAAGCTCTCCACAAACTCTGCTTAGCTGCCTGTCAGTCAGGGGACTGGGTCCTCTGTATTTTTGTAAAGAAAAATGCTGCACACACTTCTCCCTTGCTATACTGCAAAAGGCTGAATAGTTATGCTCCTTTATTAAAATATCAGATGTTCAGAGTAAAGAAATATATATATTATGCCACAGAGCACAATTAAAACCAATTTCAGTCTACTTGTCACATAATTACAAACAGCCAGCATCTCTGGGGCTATCAGCAACTGGCACTGCATTGCCTGCAGACAGCTCTGCTTAGTAAATTACTTCTCAGGCTGGGGTAATGCTGTAATTAAACAAACAAACAAAGCAAGACTCTTACAGGTATATGCCACAACAGCAGTCGCAAAATCTTGATCCCTATACAACCCAGAACTGCACCCTTGGCTGATCTGTAGTTACAGTGAAGCGGCTCATCCTCAAAACGAGCTTCCTCCATCAGAAGTCAAACCTGAGCTAATAAGAAAAAGGAGCCAGATTCTAGGCTCCAGGCAAGTTAGATCCATGTGGAGGAAGAAGAGACATTAAACAAGTACACGAGAATGGCAAAATGGTGCAATGCTTATAAAGGATGAGATGGGCAGGGACAGGTAATGGTAGGGAAGAGGAAGCTGGTGTAGGGGATCACAGATGATCTAGGATAAGGCAGCACTGTTCAATGGAAAGGCAAGTGCCCTACATATGGATCAAGGCCAACAGGCAAAGCTGGTGCTAGGAAAAATTTTTATCAGGGAGCAAGACACCTGTTTTGGTGGCATGGAACCAAACGGAGAACATATGAGGTACTACCACCTCCTGGCTTTGTTTGTGACAGCGTACATCAGTGAGAAGTACTAATAAAAGACATGAAGAATCAAAGATCAGTAAAAATTGAGGGAGGGTGGCAGGGGGAATCAACAGTGCTCCAAAACGTGGCTTTCTCCCAAAACAGGCTAGTTCCTAAGATGGCAGACCTGATTACAAGCTGAGAAGACAGGAAGATGGAGTAAGTTACCATAGCAATTAAAAAAATAGAAATAAAACAAGTAAAACAAACACAACTCGTGCAAGGACTTGGAAGAGCACTCTCCAGAAGAGTCTGAGAACCTTATTTCTATGCGACATGCTACTTTGAACTGTGGGATTATTCCCAAGCACACACTGAGACCCCAGATTTACATTCTTAATTTAGTCTCCTGCATTTCCAGCCAGGATCCCACATCCTCTTTCCTTTGTTTCACACAAAACAAATCATGAAGCACATCACTCCTAGCTGCTTTTTTAGAAATTGTTGGTAAACGCTGTTTCCCTCCTAGTTACAAGACCTTTGTTTTAATAGTCAGACCTAGATGCACCAGCATCCCAAACCTGAAATCTATTCTGTTATCCTAAAACCTAAAAAAAGTCTCCTGTGCTTTATCTATGTCCCCTGAACTTTGAAAACTGCAGAAGAACAGTTAAGAGTGTATCTTTGCCTTTATGTTTCAGCAACTGTTATAAAAAGAGGAAGGGAGTAGTACAGTATGTGTCTGTATAAAACTATATAATACCGCCATATAAACAACTTCTGGGATTTATCTTGACTATCTGAATACACAGGTATTTACAAATTGCATATACTGTATAGATACAGTAGGCTTTAAAGGTTTTATCTCTCTATAAAGATCTATAGATAGAGATAGATAAACATACCTTTTAAGCCATAGAGAAATTACTTTAGTAACAAAAAAGCCAAAAAGCTAGCTATTCCATTTGTCTCAAAAATAAAAGAATCTGTCAGAACAAACTTCTCATGATCACACACTACACATTGATACATCAAAAGATACACCAAAAATACTAGGAAAACGGCATTATCATTTTTATGAAATGTAATGGTGTGTTCTTTGAGGGCATATGATGCAATTTAGGATGATCTCAAGGTATATAGATAGAGGGTAAGGTTAACAGACCTCAGCAGCTTGCGTAAGCCACTGCCACGAGTTCTGCATTCATTGCAAGATTATTATCCCGTTATATCAAAAACAATGAAAAGCACTCTCTGAAAAACAGGCTCACATTGATCTTGGCACGACCATTATGCAAAGGGGCTTTAAAACTTTCTAAGAAGCCATAAATATTTATGGTAATTGATAATTTACTGAGGGGAGGGAATCAATGGTGCGTTGATAATTTGCTGAATGTGGTAATACAGGACTGTATGTTGGATCTGTTGTTACTCAGCATTTCATTAATGATTTGGAAGAGTGGGAAAAGTAAAAATCTCTCTTGTTCAAAGACAATACTTAAGTGGCATGGTGAATTCAACCAGGAGAATAAAGACATCACGTTGTTAAGGCAGATATGAGGCACTCTAAAATGACATGTGATGTGGTTGAGGCATGGTAGAACGAGATGTAAAAGTGAGCAGTTAGGGGTGAAATGAAAAAAAAAAAAAAAAGGAACTATGTCAGTTCAGTAAACAAACCCTACTTCCAACCAATAAGAGATCCACTAGGAAACAAAACATCACCATAGAAAACGCAGTGAAGGTCCTAGTTTTATAGCAAGGGATTTAAAACGAGCTCTTACACATGAAACTTCTGAGCACTGGTATTGGAAAACCCAAGTATTGCCTAATGAGGGTTTCTGACCAAACTTGCACATTCTTGTAGAGAGAGGACATACAAAAGTTTTGAAGTGTGGTAACGAAAAAATCCATAGAAAGCTATCACCACAAAAAAGAACAAGTACGGAAATATACATCAGATTCTTTGCAAATGCAACACATACCACTGGACTTCACAGGAATGAATCTTCACTTGGAAATTAAAAATGCTGCTTTTCCACCTATGATTTCAATGATGTGGTAACTAGTCATACAAAATGAAACCTGATAATTGCACCTGCACACACACACATGTCCTACCAGTGCCA
>VYZM01013524.1:1356229-1380829 GCA_013398915.1 Dromas ardeola
TGTGAGGGCAGCTGTCCCTAAGGGGGCTCCTATTCCTTGTTCCGTGAAATCCTACACAGGTTTTGTTGAGATACAAACAGTTGGGGAAAAAAAGAACCATCATTTCCTTAACTGACTCAGCCTTCTCGGGAAAACTTTGGCGATGCCTAAAATGTCAACTGAGATGGGATATTTTCAGACCTTGCGGTCAAAGCAACAACAGACAACACTGCAGCGGGAATGCCACAGAGCTGTCACTGCAGTGGCAACAGGAGGACAGGAAAGAGCCATGTTAGTACCTCTCTCCCGCTGGTTTTGCGAATTGCCCAAAACCCCATGAAGTTCATCTTGCCTTTCAGGAATACGCAAAAAAAATAATAAATCGTCTCCTGTTGCGTGCTAATTTTGCCAAGCCTGAGGATCACACATCAGAAATCTGCTCAGAAGAGAAGGGTCAGGTGCCAAAATATTGCTCATGCTAGGTAAAAGAAGGACCACTTCAGCTCTGCGCCTACGGATTCACCTCTTTTCTTAGGCAACCTAGTCATTTTTATCTTACATGCATATACACACATACATATAAAACACATATAAAGAAATAAAATAACGTAGGTGGCAAAGTCAAGCACTCAGAAGTAATGACAAATTTAAGGCTGCCTGAGCATTACGCATTACCATGTTAAAAATTAATCACAAATTACTCTTTTGAAAGGACATTTTCGGTGCTTTCTTCAGTGCTCAAAACACACATATGGAGAGGCAGAATTACTATTGTGCATAACGAGCTCCCCTAAACTCTTCGCGATAAGGCACACTTCCAGCTGAAATGGATCCAACAATCTATCACCGTTGCAAATTTCTACGTGACGAAGACCATATATCAGAGAGGAAGTTTTTGGGTACTTGTAACGCTTTATATTTTTGCTTGCTAACCCTCAATTAGCAAGCTTCTTGCCCAGCCAAACAGAGCTTTTCTGAGGTGTTTAATATCCTTATTGATCTGCATAGGAACTCAAACCAAAGGATGAGGCCATCTGATTTACCATAAACTGACCACAGCAAGGAAGTGTGATGTTAAAGCATAGTTTCCAACTCTTTGATCTAACTGTATCTCCTCCCATTGAGAACCTTCAAAAGGTAGCTACAAGCAGGAATCTTTATTTCCAGAGAAAACAGGCAGAATTATGTGTGCGGGCATGCATACACACATGCACGTGCTGGAGGAAATGTCGGGGCTCAGCAAAGCACAGGGCAGATGTAGACTGAACAGAATATTAACAATGGGTCACTATTCAACTTCTGTTTAAATAACAGTGTCAAGTGACCAGTTTGGCTGGATTATTAACAACACGCTCCCTACTAAGCTAATTACAGCATATTATCTATTTCCACAACTTAGGGAACATAAATCTGAAATGTGTACTCCTTGTATTTGTTATTTCTGGACTATTCACAAATAAGACGGCACAGTTGAAAACCTACCCCATGATGTATGCTGTGGAGGCCAGTACGACTCATAATGCAAAACAAATTACCTCGTTTTAGCTGTGATTTCTATGTTTAAATGCTACAGATTTACTCTTCCCCAACTAGGGGGAGGATAAATGCACGGGTCTTGGTAGCCACCAAGATATTTGCACAAGGTTCATTAATTCACAGGGGATTGTATACGGAGGCTTAAGTAGATTCAAGACAATTAACAATTTTGATAAATCGTTATTTTAACAGTGATTACAACTAACTGAAATGCAAAACAGTAATTAAAATATTTTTTGTGTAATTATTGTTCTTCAGATATCAAACAAATCCTATTAACTGTAGTTCTTGCCATGTTAGATTCATTACTTACTCCATGTTGCTCTGCCACAGATTTTAAGAAACAAGCTTTAGCTTGGGTTATCTATACGTGTATACATGCGTTCACACATGTGCGCACACGTGTTTTAAGTACAGGGAACATCACTGAAGCATTTGATTAAGCAGAGTAATTGGAAAAAATTACAAGACTTCTGAGTAGATAAACAACAATATTAACCTATGAGCCTTTTAAAAATGCAATGGAGGCAAAAAAATACTGTACCTTGTTCCAATATCCAGCCAGCTTCCATAATCTTTAACCAAAAAGAAAAAATGCTAGGAAACAAAATTACTTTGATTAGTACATCAACATTGCACAATTTGAAGCACAAAATTAAAACCCACGTTTTCAGGCTGTTTACTCCAAGTTTCTAATTCTTCAAGTAGAACAAGGGCAAGACCTTTCCAGGAATGCTCAGCTGGACCAAAGTAAAGAAAAGTCTAGGAGCCAGACATAGATTTAACATGGTATCAAACACAAACAGCTAAAAATGGACTAAGTTCTGTCAAGCTGGGCTTGCAAGAAACAGAAGATTACCAGCAGAGAACTTTTTCAATAAGAAAAGCCAAGCCACCTTATTGTTTGAAATAATGGGATCCCAAATAACACCTAGTGCCAAAGAGAAGGCTGCCTATTGTTTTCACAGAATTCCGTCACAAATCCGCCCACAAACTGAGCAGCTCTGTCAGTTCCCCACCTGTAAAATGTGAATAATGTTGGGAGAAAAGAGCACTTGTCTATTAGTGAATCCCCCAAATCCTAGCTGATGGCCATGTTGATTCTAGACCACAAACCAGTTCTCTCTCTTTTATTTTTTTCCTGCCAACTTTCTCATTTCTTTATATACACACAGCTCCTGCATCTCAAACCTCTTTGGAAATATTTTGTTTTGTACACCAAGTACATATTTGCTAATTGTTTTAAAATAGTTAAACCAAAATAGGAGAATATGTGAGACAGAAGACCTGAATATACTGGGGCTTGCTACACACCAGTAACTCTTCTTTTGGTCTAGTTAGACTGATTTTATTAGTGAAATGCTATGAGCATGGTTTACTGGTATTTTAATCCTTTTCCTGTGGAAGTTATAAAAAAAAAAAAATAATCGCATTAGTCACACAGATTTATTTGAAACCACACAAAACTATACCTCATCCATTTCTCACTCTACAGACAAATTGGTCATTATTTGGTTTTTCACTCGCTGTTTTTCGTAGCAGGTGAGATCCACAGATCACACTGTACAGGGAAATCACATCAGGAATGCTTCCTCCAAAGGGATGAAACTCAAACTGCACGTACCAAGCGAGAACACCAGTTCTACCTACCGCTTTGGAAGGGTTTCTGTTTACCTTATGATACCCAGGGGCACGGCTTGCTGGCTTGAAGACAATTTGAAGGAGCAACAAAAACGTGCTTTTAATCTATAAAAATTACGTTGGGGTATTGTTCGGCTTTGGGTTGGTTTTAGCTAGCTTGGTTTGTGGAGGCAGGCTTTCTGAAGACAGAATTTTCTAACAGCTTATTACAAAGGACATAAAGTGTTTTTTCGGGTATTGGTGATCTCCTAGATTCTGACAACTCTAACAGAGCTGGTGGGTAACGCATTTCTTCTTTTCCTCTCTTTTTGAAGGGAAGGTGGGGTAAGTGAAACGTTCAAAATTCCGGAAAAATTAACTAAACCCTGCACACAACTAAACCCAATATTCTTATTTAAATTCTTACTAAGAATTTGACTAGAAAGCACATAAAAAACTCATAATGATAACTTATTACTTCATTTTTGTCTCTTATTATTATGAGAATATTGCTTCTTCAGAAGCATTAATTACATTAAATTCAAAGAGTGGTGATTGGAGGAGTTTTATCTCTAAATTATGCTAGGATTTCAATGCAATTCACTGCTCTAGTTACAAAAACTTTGAAGTCTGAAACAAATTCAGATCTCTCTAGACAGAGTTAGGACAGCCCTCTGCTTCTTGATCTTATTTGAACAGAATGTGCAACAACAACTTACCAAAGCCATAATGTCTGAAATCACAAGAACAATGAGGAAAAGGCTGCAAAGGAAAAACAAAGAACCAGACCATCAACCTTTATTCATGGCCACAGATGTTACGAAGCTTATTAAAACCCTCATAAAGAAATTAAAACAAGATATGATTTCTTGCACTTGCCTTTCAATCACTCCGATAACATTTCAATTTATTAGAGAACAGTTAAAATACGTGGCTAGAACATCTGGCATTTGTAATCCCACCCGGCTTGAAAAAGACATTTCACATTAACAGAGCTTCAATTTTGCAACAGAGAAACCTAACACGAGTCATATACTGGAGAACAAGAGCATCTTACAAACAGCGCCTGCTCATTCCTGATGCAGGGAGCTCATGTGCTGGTTAGGCCAAATAAAGCTGATTCAGATGTTTCAAGCTGGACTCAAGAGTGAGCAAAGCCGTTTGGCACAGACAGACAGATACCTGAGCCGATCAGTCCTATCCTGACAACCGCCCTGCTGGGTAGGAGGCTGCTAAAGGAGATGCTTGTCCCCCTTCCAGATCTCCGGGTGCCCATAAGCTGCTCTGGGAACGCCCAGCATTTTGGTGACGTGCTCCCAAACCCATGGCCCCCTCTGACGGGTGCCAGGTTACTTATGGAAAGTAGGCTGCAGCCAGTAAAAGGAACCAGAAGGGAGCACGCAGAGCTATTTTTTCCCCCATTAACCTAATTGTCTTTTCATTAAACTATGTAAATCCTAAATTACATGAAAGCAATTGCTACAACTGGTTGAAACTAGTTTCTAAGTTAATGACACTAAGGCAATGTTGCAAACAGCCGACCCATTACCAGAGAAGTCTTTAACTAGAATACAGTTAATTTATCAGTACTACCATCATAAATTCATGAAGCTTTTTTGCGAAATGCCGCAGCACTGTTTGAGCATGTACTGAGGGGACACCCATACTAAGGCGGAAGTTTCTGATATAACTTACGTCAGCTCTGCTTCATTAGTAAATAAAGATGCAACAAACCGACTGTATCTCAGAAGCACTGAAAGGCTTCTCTCCACTTACCTATGGCTCACGTAGGATGTTGCAATCTTGTAGTGCCCAGGAGGCACTCAACTAGAGGGCTGTTTTCACAGGCAAGTCCCAAGAACATATTCTGACAGAACATTCCCCATGAACAGCAAAAAAAAGTATCTGTAATCTGTAAACAGGGAGTTCAGGAGCAATTTGTCCAAATCACAAAAATCTACTTTTTGCTCTTCTGAACTGCAGGAAGCCTTTCACAACAGAAGGACAACACTAATTTCAGGGAATGTTTATATACTACAGAGACAAGACTGTCCACCGCGATGGCTTAATTTATCTAGCAGGGGCAGCAAGAGCGATAAAGAGTGCAGCACAGACTTCAGGATGCGCTGGCAATCAGAGCACCACCTCTCCAGGGATCCTGGGCACATCTTGTGGTTTCTGCCTCATTCCCAGGCTGACGCTGTGGCAGTATCACTGCTGTTGTTACCTGAGCACAGCTAACTGAAGCTGGCACAAATACCAGCCGGAGTTACAACCACAGCCTCATAAAGCAGCGCAGGCGTACTCATGTCACCTGGTTTAAGAAGTTGATAGCGTTGCCCCTCTCACACTCTCAGATGCACATTCCATAAAAGCTTGCAATATCACTGCTGCTGCCAAGGCAAGCATTCACAAGTGAGGGAATGCTGACCTTTATGATGCCTGAGCCCTAGAAATGTAAATCACTAGCTAGTCTTCTGAGCAACCCCGATTCCTCAACGCAGCCCTGCTTCTGTATAAGCCTTAGTGAGGAGGACAAATAGCCTTCCTTGGGGGTGCAGGGACAGCCCAAGTACACTGCATGCACAGCTAAGGCAGAGAAGGTAAAAGGGGTGGTGAGCCTTGTGCTTCCTCTCCAACAAGAAGTCAGATTTCAGGCTGCCGTGTCCCTTGTTAGTATCGTAGAATCCTAGAATGGTTTGGGTTGGAAGGGACCTTGCAGATCATCTAGTTCCAACTCCCCTGCCATGGGCAGGGACACCTCCCACTAGACCAGGTTACTCGAAGCCCCATCCAACCTGGCTTTGAACACCTCCAGGGATGGGGCATCCACAATTCCCCTAGGCAACCTGTTCCAGTGTCTCACCACCCTCATAGTAAAAAATTTCTTCCTGATACCTAATCTAATTCATTTAAAACCATTACCCCTCATCCTGTCACTACGTTCCCTGAAAAAGAATCCCTTCTCCATCTTTCCTGTAGGCCCCCGTCAGGTACTGGAAGGCTGCTATAAGGTCTCCCTGGAGCCTTCTCTTCTCCAGGCTGAATAACCCCAACTCTCTCAGCCTGTCCCCATAGGAGAGGTGCTCCAGCCCTCTGATCATCCTCATGGCCCTCCGCTGGAACCATTCCAACACTTCCATGTCCTTCTTATGTTGGGGACCCCAGAGCTGGATGCAGTACTCCAGGTGGGGTCTCACCAGAGCAGAATCACCTTCCTTGACCTGCTGGCCATGCTTCTTTTGATGTAGCATGCAATACAGTTGGCTTTCTGGGCTGCAAGCGCACGCTGCCAGGTCAGGTTGAGCTTCACATCAACCAACACCCCCAAGTCCTTCTCCTCAGGGTTACTCTCCATCCATTCTCTGCCCAGCCTGTATTTGTGCTCGGGATTGCCTCAACCCACATGCAGGACCTTGCACTTGACCTTGTTGAACCACATGAAGTTCGCACAGGCCCACTACTCAAGCCTGTCCAAGACCTTCTGGATGGCATCCCTTCCCTCCAGCGTGTCGACCGCGCCATACAGCTTGGTGTCATCGGCAAACTTGCTGAGGGTACACTCGATCCCACTGTCTATGTTGCCAATAAAGGTGTTAAACAGCACCAGTCCCAATACCAACCCTTGAGGAATGTCACTTGTCACTGGTCTCCACTTGGACTTTGAGCCCTTGACCGCAACTCTTTGAGTGACCATCCAGCCAACTCCTTAGCCACTGAGTGGTCCATCCATCAAATCCGTGTCTGTCCTATTCAGAGACAAGGATGTCGTGCGGGACAGTGTCAAATGCTTTGCACAAGTCCAGGTAGATGACATCATTTGCTCTTCCTGTATCCACCAAAGCTGTAATGCCATCGTAGAAGGCCACCAAATTTGTCAGACATGATTTGCCTTAAGTGAAGCCATGCTGGCTGTCACCAATGAACTCCTTATTTTTCATGTGCCTTAGTATAGTTTCCAGGAGTATCTGCTCCATGATCTTGCTGGGCACAGAGGTGACTAGGTGACTGGCCTGTAGTTCCCTGGGTCTTCCTGTTGTACTCGGTGTCATTGTACAAGGAGACAACAGGCAGGGCACAGGCAGGATGAAAACAAACAGAAAGGCAGAAGGCATCAAACAGAGCAAGGGCAGCTTCATTCTGCGCAGCTGAGCATTATACAGGACAGAGTCACTGAGTCCTTCCTGTCACTGTCCAGTGAGACTTTCAGTCAAACCCCCACAACATCCCACAGGGACAAACTCAAAACCACACGGTTGACAGGGACCTCCTCCGTCTCAGCACCGTTCATAATCCCACATGATGAGCACAGGATTCAGTCGTGCACTGGGTGCACTGAAAGGGGTAGGGACGGCTAACAGTTAAAAAAAATAAAAATCTTGAGACAGTGAAAAGAGTGAGGGTAGTTCACGTCTGGATACAGCACTCTGCAAGGCTGGGCACCCGTCCCACATTCTCTCTGAAAAGTCTTTAGAAACAGAGACAGGACTGGCAGCCATCTAGTCATACCACAAAAAATATGCAACACTGAACACACTTGGGAAGCACCGAACTGCAATGGAAGGGCATGCACCCTTTTTTTTTTTTTTTTTAAAGATCCTATTTGTGGTGAGAGCAGTGCAACAAAGCTGTAAACTGGTTACATTACAAATGGGTTATTTTTAAAATATTGTACTATAGGCAGAGATGCAACAGAAAACCAAAATCAGACTTTAAATTCTGCTCATTTTTCTATATTATGGGGGAAAAGTGCTCCTTCTGTATATTGTCAACAAAGAATACTAAATATCTGATTGTTTCAGACAGGGCCAACACTTCCATTTATACTCATTTATCACTAAGAAAAGAATTCCTGAGCTTGCAAAATCACCGAACAAAATCCCAAACCATAATAACAAACAAAAGTAACAATGTGATCTACTGGGGTTTTTTTCCTAAATTTAGATTGAGATTTGACAATTTGAATTCTTGCAAAACAGATTTGAAACCCTTACTAATGCTGAAATATAGCATTTACTGTACCTCTTAGAAGACAGTTGTGTTGTGACTTGAATGGCTTCGAAAGCACATGATACCAGAACAAACGGGATTACAACCTGTTTAAAACACAAGCTACATTTTGGTTTACAGCCATATTTACAAAACAACCTGGCAGGTTGTGGAAACATTTTCTGGCTTTTGAAATTATCACAGAACGTGTACGTTACAAAAATAAAACATTGGCAAGAAAGGGTAGAAACTAATTTTGCAGGAAGCTCTTTTAGTGAATGAATAAAAACCCCCTTCCATGGTCATAGCTGAACTGCAGTGAAATAAGCCATGAGGCAATATGGAAAACTATAATTAAAACACACTAATGATCCTCACTTCATTTATCCATTTTAGAACTAGTGATAAATACTTCAACAAGGCTAGAAGACAGAGCTATTCAGATCCAATATCTCATGCGACAGGCTGCAGAGCTCCAAGCGTAATAGGACAATCTCATCTCAACCACAAAAAAATCTGAATATAGAATATATTCAGCAAGGCAAGATTCACACTGCCCCTCCAAAGCCAAGTCAAGCAAATGTAAACAGTTCAGTACATTAAGAACAAAACAAACAAACAAGTTAGAAGCATGAATGTTGCCTTTTGCTCTTTTCAAAGTTGACTTGTAATCCTTAAATTAGTAGTGTAAATGCATTGCTATAACCTGTTCTCTTGCAGCCAGAAGGTTTGTATTATTGACTTATTATGTCCTGCAGTATAACACGCAGTATGCCTGTAACTTAAGTCTGCTTTCTCTGGGACAGAAGCAGTAGAAAGGCAGAGGCAGGAAATACTGTTTGTTTTAGCATAACCCATAAATTCCGCGTCTCCCTTCCTGCCTCTTTAGCCCTCTGGCAGATCCTTTACTCAAATATTAGAAAAGAGGTCCCACACCTTGCCTGCAAACAAGTGCAATCCAATCTTTGATAGACTATTAAAAATACAAAAAATAATATTCATTGTAAAATGACAACCTAATCAGCAGAGCATTCAAAGCCTGTTCTTAATGTAATGTAGATAGAGCTAATAAAATATATATATCCTCAGTGTTTCTGGAGATATTACACTATAGGGAAAGATTATCTACTTCAAAATAATTATGGTCTTTTCAACATTTAAAATTTCCATTTTAAAATAATAAAGTGATCTAATGCAGTTAAATTATACTTCCATGCACTTTAGCTTCCTCTTTTAGGAAACAGAAGGATCCATCTCTCAAAACACTACAAAGGCTGAAAACTTCGCACATGGTCAAGAAGGCTAATGGAGCTCAAATACCTATGTATGTTTTTGTAAATTGCAAATAGCAACCATGTATGTTTTATGTTGCTTATTACCAATTCTTTGAGAAAATTTCACAAAGGGAAGATTACTAACCTTTAGCACAAGCAAGCCTCCCATCATGAAGGGACTGAATACAGTCAAGAAACAGTAGACAGAAGCAGGATCAAAACTAGAAAAACATGAAAAAGTCATTACAACACATCCTTGAAATGGAATTTTCCATTGAAAAACAGATCATTTAGTCGCTCCTGTAACACACTGTGCCTATATACATTTTTAACCAAGGCTTCCAACTTTCTTTTCTCTTGCTCAAATATTAAATTAGCATGGACAACCTACCTCACTTTTCTTTCTCTGCAGTTTTTCTCTGCTTGTGTCTTTTGAGATGCCATGTTGTTGGTGAGCAGTCGAGCTCTCTCTGCTCACACTGCCAATAACTTCTAATGAAAATTGAGATGACCTCATAACCAACAATCTCAGGCTCTTAGGGAACATGTTACAGAGAGCAGAAATGAAATAAACTGTTATCATTATTCCACTGACTACTGTTTTAATTCTGCTGCCCTGATTTTCCTAACCAAATTTATATTTAGTATTCTAACTGCAGGAAGAATTTTTTGTACCCTGTGTCTCAAATCAATGAATAAAATTTACCTGTTAACAGAAGCTATGTTTCCGGTGCCAAAAAAGGCTGTCACTATGAAGAAAACCTAGATGTATTTAAGGAAAATACACCACAGAAATGGCTGCAGTAAAACAAACCAGCATTTTCCTCCCTTCATTCCAATTTACTTTCAAAATCCTACCATGAAACTACAAGAAGCTGACCCGCTATTACAGCTTTACACTGCATTAAGAAATACAAAGTACTGCCTAGCTCTACCCAAGATTTCACACATGAGTATGTCAATTTTAAAAGACAGGGACTGCCTGGGTAAGATTTTAGACCCTGACTTGAGGCCCCTGCCAGAAAGCTGCAGCTTGGTTTTCCTGGGCCCCTACCTAGCAAGACAGGAACATCGCTGGACAACAATCCCAGCTGTGCCTTCAAACACACATGCTTTTGCAGAAAGTAACAACATATGCATGAGTACTGCACACCAAAAGAGATGGCTTTATTGAGGAATTGACCATGGAAGAGGTAGCTGGCTATGAAACCAGATTAAAGGTTCCTATGCTATCCCCCCCATAGTTTTGTTGTCCAAAGGTTATGCTGAGTCTATCCATTGCAACACGGGACTTGGGAGAATGACTCTGGCAGTACCTGTATAGCTGGAAGTTGTTTTATAAACCCTACCATTTTCATCTAGATACAACACTTATCTGTTGCTGCTATATGAGCCCATGGAAGACATTTTTCTAGCTCCGGAGCTCACTGGGGCCCATTATAGCTCGCATCTCTTCAGCTGAAGAATGTTTTTTAACTGCTTTTTGGCATCAGGCAGAGGGTTAGCCAGTGATGATGGCTGCTGTTGCGAGAGCTCCCTCTGGTCCTTCCACTCCTGTTATAGCTCCTGCACTGGATCATTTAAGTCTCTGCATAAATAATTTGCTCCCAACTGTTCAACAGAATCGTTGGGATTCTGCATGCAATATTTTGGAAGGATTAGGTCAGCGTAACTAAAGAAATTATGCTTCCCAAGAGTATCACATCATTTCAAGTTTAGTAACACAGCCGTCTAACAGCATCGCACAGTTCTGCCAGTTAAGATTTATTAGAACAACAGTTTTGCAATAAAACAACAACAAAAAAAATACCAGTAGCACATAGGTCTAATCAAAATGCTAAGCATAAGCAATCTGAATCTTCTTCGGGAAGAGCAGGCTATAAGGTCCCTCAGCACATGCTGACTTTTGGGCACTATATAGGAATCTTGAGACAAAATACACAGCTCAGAGGGTCATGGTTGCAGTGTGACTGCTCTAGTAGAAAAGGTTTCTCTTCTAATACCACTATTTCTAAACATTAAACAGCATCTAAATTAAAGAAGCCACAACATCTTTTGAGCAGGTGTGTACCATACCTGGTCTCTGCAAAGGAGACCTGCAAATTGTGTATTTTTTCAGGATGTGAACAAAATACATTCAAGTGTTTTAGATTAAGATGAGATTAATTTAGAGCTACACTCAAGTGTAAGATTAAAGTAGTACTATGGTGGAGCTTTAAAAAATACAATTGGATTGTTTGATTTTTGTTTTGGCTAATTTTTAGCATCTGACAGACAGCACCAGCTTTACTAAAAGTTAGCTTATTTTTTGCTAAAATAGCAAAATAGCAAATTAAATTGATAAATTTACTGCAAGGTGTCTCAGCTGCTTTTCAGGTATACTCTATAGCAAACACAAATGTTCAACCCCTAGCAAATTAGTTTGCCTCCTTCCTTAGTGCTGAACTGTCTTTTCTTAATGAGGTATCTGTCACACTTCCTCTGCAGCAGGTTCCCCAGCGTCCAACAGCGTTGTCCCAGATTCCAAGAGCACAGACCCTCCGACTGTGATCCACCCACCCTCTCAGATTTGATTATTCTACAAACTATAAAGCCTGTTTTTGCAGGAGCCAGTATTGAGACAACTCCCTCCCCATCTCCAGCTGTGAGAACCCACCTGCACTAGAAATCCAATGTTCTAGACTGGCTCACAATTTCTCTCCCACTTGCACACCCATCGCCTTTCCTGCCAAATACCTCTCACTTAAATGCAGTCCCACGATGGAAGAGAAAAATGCCAACCTTATCAAGTCTGTACAGTATTAGAAAAAAAATAATAAATCAGCTGTAGTTTCAGCTACAGCAGTGCAAAGTAACTGCTATGTTAGTGAACAAACAGCTCTTCCCTCCCAAGTTTATATAATTTCTAACAGCAGAAACCATGTGGGATATAAATAATGCTAGGCCAGATTCTGGGAACACGTTTCACTAAGAGTCTGCAGGAACTTTCCTTCTCATCTGCCTGGCCATGGCCAATGCCTGCCCCTTAACATTTTCTGCCTAACACACTGCCATAGTCTAAAAATGAGAAAATGAGAGTAACTTCAATATCACCTTTGCCAACTGATTTGTGAAGGTTAATAAGTTCCCTCCTGCCAAAATGTAATAAACCAAAACCAAACTGAAAACAGGACTCCTTAGAAGAAAGTTTACCTCAACTGTAATGGTCATAAGAGACCAAACTTTTCAAAGTGGACAAGGAGCCAGATTCCAAAACAGTGCAGTTTGTACTGAGTTGTTTACCACTTTATCAAAAAACACAAAGTACAAGACCACTGTCTTCTGAGCAACATGAGTCAAATCATCTTCACCAGCTTCTGTTTCCAGTGGCTACCAGGCTACAAATTTTGATTGTGTGGTCTTTTGAAACAAACCCATCTTTTCCATGGAATGCGGCAACTGTCAAAAGGATACGAAGAAGAAAGACCTGCGGACGTCATCTAGGTGGAGCTGTCGAAACTGGGTTATATCAGTAGCATAGGCGAAGTTGAAAACAGAAAGCTGGAAAGACAGCAGAAGAAATCAATATCAAATATCAACTGATGTACTTTGATAGAACCATCGTATTTTTACTGAAATGAATGAGAAATAAACCTACTTCCCAATCAGCTGTTATTAGAGTAGTATTATGATGAGGACTGCAAACCTTTCCCATATTTTCATTATACTTGAATGAATCTGCCAGAAAGATTGTACAAGTGAGATGATCATGATGAACAGTGGAGCTTCCGCTGTTATCTAACACTAAAAATGAACTTCTATGCCTTAGACTTATCATCATCTTTTTTCATCATAAATATTCCTCCTACACACACGTACTTCCACTGTTCACATGAGCATGTGGATAAAGACCCACAGAAATAAAAGACTGCAATTATCCTCGGTTGACTTATGTCATGAGTGAGAACACTAAAATATTCTCCATCTCTTATACTCGGTTCTCAGCACAATGTCACTTGACCTGAAGAGAAATTGTCTTCATGGAGTTTGAGAGGTCAATGAACTCCTTTTCACTGGGGAAAAGAAAGAATTCAAGTAATAGACATTCAACACTGACATTTTAATTAAAAATAATCTCACATAATCAGAGAACTGAGCTGGTTTCTCTAGTACAAGATTTACCTTGTGGCACATATTAACAGGCATTCTAGAGATGGTTGTTCTAACCTAAAAACGGGAAGCAGGAGTAAGCATTATCGTTCCTTTCACTTGAAACCAGAAGTCAAGTGACATACAGGGAGTAACAACAGAAAACTTAATTACAGCTTACCTATGTTTTTTTCATTTGCATTTTATTAATAAAGTGTTCATCACTGTTTAATACTGCTTTAAAAGAATTTTATTTTAAAACAAACAGAACATCAGACCATCATCAGACAGGCAAGCATCATAGATGCCTTGTTGCAAGATGCAAAAGGTAGAGTGGGTTCCAGAGTGGAAGAGAAAGTACATCCCACAGACAACTCTGCTGTGCTAGAAACCTCCAGTTGAAATCATGGCTTCATGCTAAGTACATATTTTTACATTCAGATTCCTTCTCTATCACTTAAGATGCTACAGGACATGCTCACACAAAATATCATAACTATACATAGCATAAATAAAAAGTGATTCCCATTTCTGATATTCAGCCTTGAATTGGTAAAGTCTGTTCTCTCTCAAGTTTTAAAACTGTGTCCCTTACAGGAGAACCACAAAACCACAGCATGGGTCAGGTCTGCTTTGGTGACTGGCTGGGCTCAGATTTCACCTCCTGACACTTCTTCCTAATTATTATGAGCTGCAAAAGGAAGGAAAGATGTGAACCACCACTTCTCATACGAGTGACTCTGGCCACCCCCACGCATCTGTACTCAGGTTCTCTGTGACCTGCACCAAAGATGGCACATTTGGCAGAAGCGAGGGAGAGCTGTGCTGCACCCCTGCCTGACTCCAAGCGCCCAGACAGCTCTGCAACCAGCACTTCAGATCTAACCAAATCAATGGCGTAGCCACAGTTTGTTAAACTCTTGACCAAATCTAAAAGCTAAGTAGCAGCGCGAGCAGCATGGGCTTTGAAAATTGCTGACACAATATACTAAATTTTAGGGTGAAAGAACTTGCATTGATACCTATTATAAAACTCCCTCTCTGAGCAAATCGGAGAATATACTAATTCCAATTTAGTCTCTGGCTCCTTGTCTGTCTAAGCATAAATAAAACGCCACCCTTGAAGGAGAAGAGGTCTTTTCAGCCTCTCATGGACATTTGTGACTCTGCCATCAGAATAAAAAAAAAAGTACAGTGACATTGTACTTACTCTAAAGAGAGTTACTGTACCTTATGCTGAATTAGCACTGCACTTGATGAACAGAGCTTTGCAGCCTACAGAACATACCACTAAGTCAAACTGATTTCCTGCACTCCTAGAAATGGCTCTAATGTGGAATATCTTGAATAACATCAATTATAAATCTCTCTTACAAGATCACATTACCATTTCATAAAACAGCTGATACTGGCTTCCCAAACTTAAAGAAATACAAAGTGTTGGTCTACGAAAACCACTCAGAACATTTATTATATCCTAGAGGAAAAAATAAAAAGATAAAGCTGATAGTTAACCTGACATAGCTATCTGGAGCTGTTACCTTTTGTTTGAGTGAAAGACCATAGTGCTGCAGTGCTTCTTGCTCCATATTTATCCACACAAACATCAAACCAGACAGCACCAGTGGAAACAGAGCTTCATACCTGAAAAGCAACATAGTAAGCGCAGTCGCTAACAACAATTTAACATAAAATACTGACATGTTTTTTTTCTTTTTTCTTTACGGTAGTGATACACCAAAGACCTAGTGGCATTCTCCCCCCTCTCTCCCCATTTCTGAGGAGCACCCACAGTTGATTGGTTGAAGTTTAAAGCCATACAGTAATTAAACGGTAAAAGCAGGAGAAGCAGAGGCTGCTTCAGCTTTGTCCTGTTTTGCACCTATTTACTTATTTGATGGCTGCCACAACATTGGATGAGTGCCCTTTGTGTCATGATTAATTGTAACAAAACTGGAATAAAATTAAAAGGAAACAGGAAAAAAAAAAAATCACATTTGGCATCTGTAAAATAAAAAGAGCAATACATTTCACTGAAGTCAAATGTTCTTTTCTTTACCACACACCAATCCATCGCAATAGCAGCATCAAGTCACATTCTAACCACGGCAGCTAAGCTATTCTAGCTACACCCCTGATCTCCGCGGAGTACTTCTGGCTTCTACAGCACTCAAACACAGCAAACTAGGAGGATACTTACATGAGAGATTAAGACCTCCAGATAACTTAGGGGGAGGTTGTTATTGATTAATACTAGTTTCTCCCTGCCCTCTAGATCTCAGTTGCACTTCATGGTGCCTCTCAGTTTTAATTTTTTTTCTTTCAGGTTAAAATTATAATACTGACACTGACTGTG
Source organism: Dromas ardeola (assembly GCA_013398915.1). Classification (NCBI taxonomy): domain Eukaryota; kingdom Metazoa; phylum Chordata; class Aves; order Charadriiformes; family Dromadidae; genus Dromas; species Dromas ardeola. The sequence continues at coordinate 1,372,112 of VYZM01013524.1, forward strand.
ACACTAATACTGACAAGATTGTATTTTTTCCTTTTTACTTTTTTCTTTCTTGGACACAGACTTTTCTAAAGATGGGAAAATTATTGCAGTTAATCTTGATATTGTTTCTTTGTTGTGTCTCCCCACTAATGCAGCGACAAAGCAGTTTTGAACTGGAATAAAAAAAACTGGATAGATATTTCTGCTTTAATTATCATAATTACAGGCAGTTAATGAATATGAAGATGACAATGCTTGGGTTGTCAGTAAAAAAAAGTACCTGCAAGCTTCACAGTGGTCTACACTTGTCTACAAACAGAATGCCTTCACCTGAGTCAGTGACAACTGGTTGCATGCAACCATGCTCTTCAACTGGCTTCAATACATCCACTTAACTGTACCTCGAGAGGTGCTGTAATTACCTAAGCAAGGCACTGAGTTTTCATTATGCAGTATAACAGAGCACTGAGGAGAGAAACACTGGATACTTTCGGCACTGAGCATCGTGTTTTGTTTGTTTTTAAAGAATTATTCCAAAGTTTGTTGGTCTATTTGAACATTGTAGGAAGAGAGTAGAGAGCTGTCAACGTGTAAGTGGTCTGGTGCAGGGCCCAGATACAAAGAGGGAGGTTACCAGCCTGAGAAAACGCAACATTAATGCTTTATCCAGTAGCCAGGACAGGCTAAAAAGGTTGAGTGTAAGAGTGTGTGCGGGGACAGGAGTAAGATTAGGATCAAAATCTTAATGGGGAAGTGGGAGGAAGGAGATTAAAAAGAAAAAAAAAGAAAAAGAGATATGCTTCATCTGAAATGAGAGGATCCACAAGAGGCAGCTATTGCAAAATGTCTGCTGCAAGATATTTTATTCCACTTAATCTTCCACTGTAATTAAATCCAGAGAATAAGTGGGAGGGGAGGCGGAAAGAATGGTTCTTATACTCCCCATTAATTATGCTTTTAAGAGCTACCGAGTCTGGGAAAAAAAAAAAAGGGTTGGCTGACACGGTGTTTTCTTCATTTACAAGCTCTGAGAAGTTTGTCTTTTATATGAAAAGAAACAAGGCCTACTCTTTATGGGGACTAGCATCCCCTTGCAAAAAGACACTTCCATGAAAATCTCTCTGAATAAAATTTCCCCTCATTTTAGGGCTACCTGTTTCCTGTCGCATATCGTTTCAGCCATAGCTAGACACCAGAGCTGAGCAGCTGGGAGAGAAGTTATTTCCTTTTGTTTGTGAGCAGAGAAGCACATGCCAAAACAACAAAAGATGTAAACTAAAACTGACTTTCTTATTTTGGTGCAAGACTGTTTGAATACATACCCTTACAGTCACTGCTTGTTCTAGCTGAAAGGAATGCCAACAAAACAGGTTGTTTATAATACAAGGAGAAATACAGAAATTCCCCTGAAATTTTATTTAGGGAACTAAGCAAGGAGATAAATAGTGAAACTACAGCGGGAAGCACAGGTTACACCTTTGACAGAAACATTCATGAGATTCAGCAGTTTCACATTTAGCCCTTGACTGTCACATGTACGATGAATCCAAACAAAGTAAGCAAGAAGTACCCTGTGCTGAGGAGCAGGTAGGTAGACATCAGGGAGAGCAGTACGCTGAACAGTCGCCGAAAGAGAAACGTAGGGCTCAGTAACGGCAACACCGAGGAAGAAACTGCAATAAAAAGAGATCCATCAGTCACTACGTGCAAAACATTTCATCCTAACAAGATAATGTTCTTCAAATTTTGACTTGGCTTTATGTACAGAAATTCAATACTGGTCATATATGCTCCACTTTTCAGACGTTACTTTTGCTAAAGAAAACCCGATGTTTGAAGCTTTTAATATTTATTAAAAGTAAATTTTGTTCTCTATCATGTTAATTCCCTGGCTTTCCAGTTCACGACCTTAATAATTTCTCACAAATGCAGAAGCATTATCCCAAAAAACTGTCAAACTTGACTGTTTAATACAACTCTTAAGACCCACTTAGCATGGCCCTCAGGACCTCCAGAAACTCAAAGACTGCAGTTACAGAGCCATTGCTCCACTGGATTAGATTAGAAAACCTGCCACATTTTGAGCTGCAACTGAAAATACTGGTAGTACAGATAGAGAAACTATCAACTTATTAGCTTCTCTACTGGAGAGCTTTAAAAAGGAATATTTAGGAACTACAGGGGACTGTCTGTTGTGATTCATGCCTCTTGCCTTTAACTTGTAATGCATTTCTCTAACGCAGGTGGGGGATCTTAAGAGTTGCGTGTCAATCCTTAAGCGCAGTCCACTGCTCAACTGCCCTGTCAGCCCTGGTTAGCAGAGTCTGTGCTGTGCCTAAAGAGACTCCACCAGCTGGGAAACGTCTGCAGGCAAGGACACGGCCCAGCGGTTCGCAGGAGGTGAGGAAAATTGGGAAGACGTGAAATGGGCTACTGGAAGAGCGAGTAAAGAGGAAGAAAAGCAGAGGAAAAGTGGCCAGTGCTTGAAGCAAGAAAAGGGAGAAAGAAAAGCACTGTTGTGATTTCATTTTTAAACCTGATTTTTTTAATATGAAAATTTTATTTCTTTATAAAGAAGTGCACTGAGAAATAACATTGGTGTGGTTCTTCATTGTGCTATAGTGCCCTCATATTATTGAATCACTCAAAGACTGCATCAACAGTAAGTCATAATTAATAATCACTCTATTAAAGAACCAAAATAAAACTCTAATATATGGAAAGTGCTCACTTGTTTTTATTGTCATAGTATACTTTAGTATTCACAATAAACATATCGGGGGTTGGAACTAGATGATCTTTAAGGTCCCTTCCAACCTGAACCATTCTATGATTCTATGACAATAGAGAGATGAGGCTGTTTCTAAAACCTGTGGGTCAGCATGTTTTATTTTCTGGCTTTCAGCCTTGGCCACTGCTACAATTACAAAATAAGTGACTTCATTGTAAGGGTGCTTCAACCTTGCAGCATCGCTTGTAGCTTTCTATACTTAAGGGAGGGCCAGCTCAAGAAGGAAGTCCAGGGAGCTTACCACAGGTCAGAACAGATGAAAAGAAATTCAGTGTGGCAATCAGCCTCTGTGAATGACACTCAACAGATCAGATGTGTATTGCTCTCTGGGCACAATCACGGATGAGAACAGATGAGTGGCTGGTGTAGATGATAATTATCCATTCCCTTCCATCTCTGATGTGACAGATATTAGCCATCAAAAGACCTGCAAGTTTCTGGCTGACCTATACAAATGTCTGTATGTGTCCTCTGTACGCAGTCCTAACCCCACATTCCTCAAAATTTGGCAAGTTGCTATGACAGATTTTCACTGATGAAAACTTTAAAACTTATTATACATTTAGAAATATTTGCTAAGATAAAGACGGTTCTGAAGAACATGGAAAGCAGCTGGATTGACTTTATGACTCCCGGTTTTACCTCTACGTTTGTAGCAAGGTGCACAGCTAAAGCCAGCTGGACACAGGCCTGCAGAAACCCACCATCACCAATTCATTTGCCTGATTCTCCAAAAAACAGTCTTTCTTCAAACAAATAATTTTAGGCCTAAATTAAAACTTTAAACAAGGTAGGCTTCATATTCATCAGAATGAATACCTGGGGAGGGAGGAACAATTTGCTGGAAGACTTCAGAAGTCTCATTTCCAGCTTAACACTATTATGAATAAATACTGATAATTGTGTATTTCTGATTAAATAAATACATGCAAGGTGCAAAATGAGAGTTCAACAAGCAACTGTCATTCTTCCACAACTAAGCAAAAAGATGGCGTTTGACCACTTGTAATGCTACCGACCTTGGAAAAGATACAGTAGAGATCTTTGTACCTTAATTCTTACAATGCCACGTTTGTGGTAAATGCTAGTGACAAGGCAGATGCTAGTTGTGGTTATGCTGGTGACAGAAGTATTGAGGACACATTGTTGGATGCCTTAGCTTTTTACCTGTTTAGTTCTGTGTTTATGTAAAGCAACTTCAAAAAACGCATAAAGGTCCTACTTTGTATATCATATCCACTTAAAATGACTACTTCTAGTCTGAAAGCTTTTGTTAAAATATTGAATACCACCATGTCAGCAAATTGACTTTTAGGTACATACAGTTTACTTCACTTTTAGCTTCACCCAGAGCAAAGAGAATTTCTAATATACTTTTTCCTCATAACTCTGGACCTCTCTGACTGGCCAAATCATCTCTTAGATGAAAAATGTTTTTTTCTCACGTTTATACAGGAGAGAAAGATAACCTTTACCCTCAATTCCCGCTCCGGTAAGCCAAGCAGGACATCATTGATTTCGTTGACTTTACAACTGCAAGGAATTCATCCACACAGAGATCTCCACTTAGCTTCGAAGGCTATGAAGAGTTAGGAAAGCAGGACGTACAGGAAAATGCTCGAAAGAAAACTACATTACAAAGCGAGCATTGCTCACACACACACTGATCACAATCAGTTGTATTAATCTTGACTCTGTTTGCTCAAACAGAAGCAGGACTGCTAAAACTGACAAGATCTGCTTAAGTTAAAACAATGTCAGCAGTACAGAAACACACACAACATATGAGACCTCCAGCAACTGCATAACAAGAGGCATAATTCTTCCTTTAAGCAATGTTTAAATTCCTGGTCTTGACTTTTAGCAAAGAACTGCTATCAAACTTTGCATGGGATACTTTTTGGTGTAAAACAAATCCCATGTTCCAGATCCCTCAGGGATAAACAATGCCTAATATTTTCTAATGGAGCCCCTACAGAAATTATTTTAGAGCAGAAATACCAAAGGTATTGCTTTAGCGTATTCCATAACGCCAGTGATAATTACATTTGCTCTGTTTAATCATCCTAAGATTTTAATTTTAGAGCGGTGAAAAATCCATAGACTTGTAAATTGTTTTTTTCTTGAATAATTAGGTTCTAACAGATACCAAACATGCATTAGCACCATTAGTTCACAGGTATTTCGCAAGGCAGCTCTGGAAAGCACTTCCATATCCCAATGGTCTCCACCATCAGCTGGTAACTTCAAGTTTCTATTGAAATACAGCAACAATCTTCCTCACTTCTGTATGCTTAACTGGATTGCTTGCAGAACATCTCGGATCACCCTTTGTGTGGCTCCGGGTGAAACAAAACAGGAATTTATACCACTATACGCCTAAAAGGGGTCTTCAAGATATTCAGAATATTCAAAACAAAATATAAAGCTACCTGTAAATTGAAGTTGCTTGTCTTTTATTACAAATCTACAAAGTAGTAATATTTTAGAAGACTTCCTAACACATTCCTCAAAAAAACCCCACACTTAGGAAAGAATAGTGAACACACGTAAGAACTATTAGGAGTCAAATAAAGGAATATGTACAAAAGTAAGCTGTAAATCAAAAAGTGTCACCGCCCCCTACCCTACCCAACCGCAAACCCCACGAACTATCAGTATACGAGTTTGGGAGGGAACTTGTTCTTACCCAGAGTCATCCAGCTAATAATTTGATTCAATACAGGCAATCCCTGTTTGTTCTTAAGACTGTCATGGGTACTGCTCACAACATATGTCGAAAGTGCGATACTCAACGCCTAGAAAGAAGAATTGGACAATGAAACACATAATTAATGTATGAATCTCTGTCATCCCATACTAAATATGTAAATATGCTTTAGAGTTGCATGAACACCTCACCTGAATTGACATAAGAACATGAAGTCTGATATGTAGTGTAGAGTATTTCTAGCTTTTTACGATTTATGCTTTTTAAAACTTCCTTCTAGGGTTTTTAAAAAATATTATTATTATTTATTTGTGTTATTTTTAAATAGTTTAAAAAAGTGCTCTGGGTCACTGATTCGACTCTTTGTCGAATCTCCTTAAACACTAATGTAAACCACAGAAAACACATGCCTCCAATTTTTCGAGGAGCACTTGTCCTCAACCAGCAACCACAAAGAACTAGCAGAACCTCTGGCTTCACTGCAGGATCAGGTACAGGGTGAAAGGGAAGGCTAGTTAAGGCAAGAGCTTTGCATGGGCAGCACAGTTCCCGTTAAGAGGCGACAGCAGCAGTAGAGCAGACTGGGGGTGGATTTTAAGAGATGGAAAGAAGCTGCAATCTTAGCAGACTGCTCAAATGAAATTGTCTGAACCACCTCAGACAGAGCCCTTTGTCTTATAGAAGCAGTGAAGCTGGAGAGGGTCTTTTTGTTTTCTTGACTAATTCAAGAGACAATTCAGTCATCACGTAGGTGCAAAAAAACCTTAGGAACATTACCCCATGAGTCAGTTATTTTTGAAAGATTACAATTATCCAAGAAAATGCTTGAGCCAAATTTTCAATTACTGCTATTTATTCACAGCTCTGCAGTTCCACTAAAAGGCAAATCAAGCATGCACAGTACTTTGCAAACATGTCCTTTAAAACTACGTTACAAGATATAATTGCTGTTGTGGCTTTTTTTTGTCCAAAGCAACTACACAGTGTCACTTTTTACCATATGAATAGCTGCCATTGCCCTGGCAGATATAACCCACAGTGATACCTAGTGGTACCTGCCCAGAGGACACGCTTAGCAGTCAGCATTGTTCTTTGGCCAGGTTTCACAGGTGCCCAGTATCTGCTGCTTCTATTTAATTTCAGGCCACAAGAACATGTAACTTGTATTTCTGTGTGACATCAATAAGCAAGGTCAAAGCATAAAGCCTCCAAAAGCTCAGCAAATTGGCCTCTTTAGACCTCTGATGTTTATTTGGGATGCTTTTGCTGTATTCAGGCCAGATTTCTCCCCTTTGGTGTATCTTTTCAAGTTCTTTTAGTGTCATGAGCTCTGGTAATCCCTCTGCTATCCCCTAGCCACTGGTGAAGTCACTCTGCACTCACTTTCTGTCATCTCCCATAATATACCTTGTGCCTTGGAAGACTTGTGATGACCTGGGCACATTAATGAACCCAATTTACTGCTGCTAGATCTATGCCAGTGTCCAGGGAAGGCCCCAGCATCTGCTTTTGAGGTTCCTGTGTTCGCAGTTTAAGTAATGTTCAAACTGCTCCCAGCTTTCACCAGCAACTCCAGGACTGTGGAACAGTGCAGATGCAACTTGGAGATGCAAACTGAGGTCTCCAGCTGAGAACCTGTCATCATTCCCCCTTCACAGCCTTCTTTGAGTTCAGAGATTATTCTTAAACAGCTTAAGAGCTGGCCTCTGAGAAACACTCATCTACAGCTTGAAAGAGGAAACCAAGGGTAACATCTGCAGTCCCAGCACCTCTTTGCCAGCAGCTCTGGCTGGGAGCTCTCCTAAGCATCTAACATGGTAACAACCAATGGAGAGAATGGTAGGAGAACTAGCATCATTGGCTGGACTGCACACAAGGCTGGACGAAAACATTCCTCTGGTCCCCTAGTTCCACCAATATGACATGGATTCCTACTGTTTATTTCTCCTCCTAATTTAGAGGAGAAAGGTAATAAACTGACTACCTGGGACCCAGATGAAGCCTCCTAGGAATAACAACTTGGCTGAACATTATCAACCAACGGAAGCAGCAGTGGTTTTGGTAGTGCAGCAAAAACTGGACTTCACCTATGAAACTGCTGGCAAAGAGAAACTGGTGTTTACTCCAGAAAAAAACCACTAAGTTGCACAGTAAGCACTGCAGCAGTCTAGCTGATGGATTAGAAATAACTCCCGTTTTCACCATTCCTGAAGCCTTAATGACTTCTCAAAGATAGAAGTAGCATTAACCAAAAGACAATTCTCTCCTTGCCATAGCAAACAAAATTCATCAAAAAATGTTATTCCTGCTTTAATGATATCAAGAGAAAACTTGAGAAACTCTTGGCAATTCTCAGAAACTGTGAGGGCGTAATTAGTATATTCTGCCTCAAGCAAACAGAGACATGTATCAAAACTTCAAAATTAGATCTAAACATAACTGAAGTGTTTGTAACAGAAATGTAAATGTAACCATATGAAGTTACTCAAGCTTGCATTTTTACTTTCAAAAATGTCTTTATTTATACACTTGTGCTGAAAAATAATTTTGATCATGCTGTTTGGTTGTCTGAGGCTTTTTTGCTTCCTTAAGGTTTATACCCATGTTGGAGATCTACAGTGTATAGGTACAAAAATCAGTGAATAAATGCGTAACCTGTAAAAGGCCTCTCCGATCCATACAGGTATGTAGTTCATACTCATTTGCTAAGGTGTACATCAAAGGGAATTAACTTTTCTGTGGAGGACTACATACAAACTGGCAGCGTTTTTTGCCTACTCTGAGGGTCTCTGCCAACTCCGGGGTTTGGTTTTTTTGACTAAAAGGAGAGCAATTAATGTAATGGAACAAGCTTTGTTCCTTACCAGGCACGATATCTTCACTACAGGCTAATTCCCAGATGGAAAAGGAAGCACTCATTTGGACAAGAAAGAATAAAGTTGATTTCAGAAAAGAAAAAAATTCATCATAAGCACAACAAAATGCGTAGACTATGCTGAATCCTTCTCTTTCTCTGACAGAAATTGGAAGACAATTGAAAAGGGAAGTGTCTTTTTTCAGATGCAATTCCAAAATAACAAAGTTGCAAAGAACAACTCAGGCAAATAAGAACTGCCTGAGTCTTTCAGAAATACTGTTTCTTGTATGAAAATGTATCTCATCCCAAATAAGCAGATGGGTGAAATGAAAGATTTAAAAGAGGGTTCTTGCACACAGACACTACCAAACCAAAGAGGAA
>VYZM01013524.1:1389092-1421363 GCA_013398915.1 Dromas ardeola
CACTAATGAAGATGTTAAAACAGTATTGGCCCCAATACCAACCCCTGCTGTACACCACTAGTGACTGGCCTCCAGCTGGACTTTGTGCCGCTGATTACAATCCTCTGAACTTGACAGTTCAGCCTGTTTCCAGTCCATCTCACTATCCAATGATCTTGTACATCATCAGTTTGTGTACAAGGATGTTATGGGAGACAGTACCAAAATCCTTGCTGAAGCAATAATAACCGACATTCACTGCTCTCCTCTGTCTCACTGAGCCAGTCTTCTCATCTTAGAAGGCTACCAGGTTGGTCAGGCGTAATTTCCCCTTCATAAATTCACGCTGACGACTCCCAATCGCCTTCTTGTCCTTCCTATGTTTAGAAACGGTTTGCTTCCAGGATTAGTTGCTCGAGTACCTTTCCAGGGATTGAGGTGAGGCTGACCAGTCTGTAGTCCTCCGGATCCTCTGTCTTGCCCTTCCCGAAGATAGCAGTGAGAACACCTGCTTTCTTCCAGTCTTCAGGAACCTCTCCCACCAACTGTTGCCACAACTCTTTGAAGACTAGCAGAGTGACATTAGCTCCCTCAGCTCTCTTGGGTGTATCCCATCAAGGCCCATAGACTCATGCACGTGCAATTTGTTTAAGTGTTCCCTAACCTGATCCTCTTCCACTAAGACTATGTCTTGCTCCAGACTTTCCCACAGGTCTCAGCAGTCCGAAGGCTGGGGCTCCTGATGGCTAGTCTTACAAGTAAAGATGAAGGCAAAAGAAGGCCTCAGCCTTTTCCATGTTCTTTATCACCAGGTCCCCGTCCCAGTCAGCAGCAGGGCCACATTCTCCCTAGTCTTCCTTTTGCTGTCGTACGCTGTCTTGCTGTACTTTACATCCCACACCAGATTCAACAACAGGAGAACTTTGGCTTTCCTAATCTATCCTGCATATTCAGACAACGTCTCTATGTTTCTCTTGGGACATCTCACCCTGCTTTCACCTCCTGCATGCTCCCTTTTTATGACTGAGTTGAGTTATGAGCTCCCTGTTCATACCATACAAGTTTTATTAATGTACTGAAGAAGCCCTGACCTGACATATAGTGCCACTGCTCAAGAACTGATTTAATAAATGCATCTATTTCTCACTGGCATTCTAATTTCTCCCTCCTCTATCTTCTCTCCCAGCATCTCCTTCTATTCAATATCCTGAAGTGTCACATATACATATATTTTTTAATTGTTGCTTCAAGCCTTTCAGCTTCAAAACTCCCTTGACGAGATTCCGATGTGCGCAAACTGTTTCAGAGGTACAATGTTTCATTAGAAGAATAAATAGGAAGATGTACAGCCTGGGTAAGGTGAATGGAAAGAAGTGTCAAGGAAGAAGATCTGAAGGTAATTTTATTCCGTTCTGATTTCTAAGCTGTGCTCATATGTTCTAAATAATAACAAAAACCCTCAGTTTTGACCAGCAGAAATACATACATGTACATATAAAGCTGAGAGGTTGTTAATATAGCCAAAGCAAATCTGTCCTGAATATTTCTAACATGTCCAAGGCACCAAGACCAAGAAGGGTTTTCAATAGATAGATTTAAATCACAGTTAAAAACATTGAGGCAGAATGTCAATAATTTTGGAAATATCCGGGCTCATAATTCTATCTGTAATCTTATATTACTGCTCAAATCCCATATTTTACTGAGGATCTGGCACCCTGGCTCTGATGGGGCACAGGATCTTCCGCCAGACAGCAGAAGGAGCTGCTGCCATCCAGGTCAATTCCAGTGTCTCTCTGCAGTAACTACAATGATACCACAAGCCTAACACCTTCAGGCTGACCACCTGGATGGCATCCAGATATGAGAGAATGCTTGTATAAGGAAAGGGTAGCTCTGAAGAGGAGAGGGACAGATGACAAAGAAGCACTAGAAAAAAAATGCAAATCAACAACTGTAGAAAATATCAGACAAGCAGCACCGAGAAGCAGAAATGGAAAAAGAAGAGACAAAGGAGACACCGAGGATGAAGAGAGCTCTGCCTATCCTATTTGTTCTATTTCCCTGAATATTTCATTAGGTACAGAGTGCTATTCAAAGACAGATTATTCAAAATTAGATGAAGGAATTCAGAAAGATGCTGTCAAAGTAAATCGCTTTTGAATAAATGTTCTTATTCACATATGTCAGTGGTATTTACCACGTTTGCACCCCAGTGAAGCTCCTCCTTTAATGATAACCTTTATTTTCATGTAAAATTTGCAATTTTTTGTATTTTGAGAAATGTTTCCCTCTACAGAATTACAGAATAATGCAAAGAGCAAATCGACGTGGTAAAGGAATTAAAAGTCTATTCTCATTCACATTAGTGAATAACCAAGGTCTCTATAATCATGTTATTTAAATTCTGAATTTCAATACCTGTCTCAGACAGCTTTCAATAATACAATTCTTCATATATATCAAAAGTCAGCCTAAATTTTGAATATCAAAGAGAGAAATAAGTTTAAAGAACAAGATGAGAGTCTTACACCAGAGAAATGTTTGGTTCTCTTCCTACAACAGGCATTAAAGGAAATATTGCCAAGAGCACACACAGAAGAGTCCAGATCAATGCCGTTGTCTAAAAGAAAAAAAAAAAAAAAAAGGGATTTTTTTTGGAGGTCAGGTGGACAGACAATTGTCTAATCAGGAAAAAAAAAAATACTTCAGCAAACTACTAACAGCTACTAGCATCTCCTACAGGCAAAAACCCCCTGCATCTATCAAGAGTAAAATTAACTTTAAAAAGGCCACAGGGTCATTGGTATTACAGCACTTCAATTTAATACAAAAAAAAAAAATCTCATTTACACAGCTGTCAAAATCTTATCAAAGACTATCAGAATTAAAGCTAAGCTTATACTTAAAATCACTTTCTCAAAATGTGGCCTTCACACACATTGTAGTCGCCAGAAAGCTGATGAGTAACCTTACGGAAGATAGGAATAAAACTAATCTCATCAGAAGTTTGCAGCAACTAACTAATCACCTATTCTCCAGCAGTATGGTAACATTTTCCAGTCTTTGAATCTGAATGCCATTTCATTTAACCACAATAATCATCTAAGCAGTTCTTTGCTAGGAGAGGAAAAAAACCCCCAACCTATCCCAGGGATTTTACTCTAAATAAAAACATTAAGAGCTCCATCACTTATATTTTTCAAGCTCAAGTCAGATTCAAGTTCCTGAAAGGAAATTTTCAGTACTACAAAACATCTTCTGTGTGTACCCAGCTTTAAGACAAGTTACTTGATTACCATAAAAAAAAATTGTAAATAAACAAATACAAGCCTCCATCTTGACAGTTCTTGCAAAGCAAGACTCAGCAATTTTACTCCAATTTTTTTAATTAAAACATCAATGTTATCCCAGAACTCTAGGTTTTAAGTACCCTATGAAATAAGAGATGTTTGAATAAACTAAGGGAAGAAATGTCTCTTGTATTAAAGGTTGTGCCACTTCACACCCGTATCTACAAAAGCTGAGTTTTTTCCTGGGAAAAACAGTACAGAAATCTGGCTATGAGGAACAACATGTGCCAGCTGATTGCAGACAATTATGGATCGACAAGTGTTTTTCAGTTATCTTCAATTTTTTTTTTCCAATAAATTATCATATTACTTAAATGGTGTCACTTTCACCAACTGTGGATGTCAACACTTTTGCCACTGTGACAATTCGATAAATGATGTGCATTTCATATGATTTAAAGTCAAGCACTTTTTAGTTATCATTAACAACAGAAAACTGATAGCAACTCATAGCTACCCCAAAATTCTTAAGCAGTTTTATTACTTTTCTCGTATAAGAGATCTGTCCAGATCATATTAAACTCCCTTGCCTTTGCCACATGCTGCTCATGACAGAGATCAGAATTAAGAGCATAACTGAAGAAGAATCTAAAGCAGCACTCCAAAGACATCAGTCCCAATATCCTAAGATGCAATTAGCTGTTAGCCATTTAAAATGCTCTTTTTAAGTAAAGCAATACAGTACCTTTGCTTGAACCCACAGTTGTGTGATCACTGGCCAGCCAGCAAATACAAGAAGACCAATAGTAAGTGCAGAGCGGTAGAAAAAGCTGAACACCTAATAAAAAAGAAAACCACAACAGAAGACTGAGAAACAAGCACATGAATAAAACTTACAATTCCTCAAAGAGGCAGAATGCTAGCAATGAGATACCCTGTTGATACATATGGATAAAATACTTACTAGAATTTCAATTCCCAGTGTACAAACCAAGAAGAATCCTATAGACTGAGCAATACGAAGTGACAAGAGATTTGTGGCAAGGTCTTGAATAACAGGAAGTCTGTTCAAAATGACGGAACAAGACAGTCATTGTTTTTAAAAAACAGAAATAATATAGGATTTTACCTCTGAAGGGCAGGGAGGGGGTCAGAGCACAAGAAATGTTCCAGGCATTGCTGATCCTGCCTGCTGTTTAGAAACTGAGTAGGCGATGGGTTGAAGCTCCATCTGCCCAGTTTTACTTGATATAAAATCTACAATAAAACCCTCCAGCTTTTTCCCTCCTATTTCTGGCACATCTTTGCCAGTATTTGGACAAGCTTCAGATCACTCTTAATCCAAATCGACTCTGCGTTTATGAATATTTTTGGTTATGCTGTGCTTAATGTCCATCATAACTGATGCAACATTCAGAAGCTTTCGAGAGAGGAAAAAAAAAAAATCCCCAGTTAGCTTTTCCGGTGTTTTATGAGGCATCTCGTTATCTAACTGCAGTTGGTCTCATTTTCTCTGAATAATACCAAGTTGGTATCTACAGAATTGCCAGTCGATTAGGTAAGTAACAGAAATCAGAAGGTAACAAGTATTTTTTGATTTGGAGTAAAAGGAGGCCCAAACAAGACAAGTTTGTTTCAATATCAGAGCATAATCCTCAACATGACTACCACACATTCTCCAAACGCAACTGGAGTTCAACAACTTGACAGGATCAGACTATTTCAAAATCACTGAAGAAAAGGAACAACCTGTCCCGTTTTACAAAAGAAGTCAGCTGCTGCAGGTATTTGCCCAAGATTTTAGCATCCTGTTGCTACAGTTATGAGAGTACTAAAAACATTTTGTCTTGGAAAGACACTAATTTATTTTTGCTAATAGAAAAGATATCTTCTACAATTGGCAGCTGTATCAGTCAGTTTGTAAACTACTCTATATGTCAAGTGAAATACAAACCAGAGTCCTCTAAAATGTCTCAGGAAGCATTTCAGGAAGTTTAATAAAATTGTATCTTTTTCTCCCAAACTTACAGGAAAAATTTAGTTGTCAACAAAAAGGAAGAACAGACCTGGTTTTAGAAAACATTCTTCATAAAATGTATTCTTACTTACTCTCTCACAACTGCATACCATACTGGTACTGGCAACAGACAGTATACGTAGTATGTCCAAGGACATGTTTGAATCAACAGGAAAAAAGCTATTACCATTCCAACAAAGGCAAAACTGTAGAAGAGAACAGTAGATTCCTGAAAAAAAAAAAAAATGTTGGACAAACATTCCTGAAACAGCAGTAAAAAGTTTTAAACTACATGCTATTTTCCATTTGTTAGTTACACAGTACAGCAAATGTTATTTTAACACAGTCATTCAAGCTGCCTTGTGTCTATTTACACAACTCTGGACACTGTTTCCAGCCAGATGAAAAAAACAACAGTGGGATTTGAAGATCTAATTCTAAATGTGTCTCTGCATAAGGTCCTGCAGTAAATTCTGCACAGGCCAGACACACTTGTACAATCTGGAAGCCCAATGTATGCAATGTTATTTGTGTTCAATGGATACTTGAAAGGCAGTGGAAGTCAGAGATGCTAAAGGTCTTGGCAAAAAGAACTCTCTTAAATTTAGATTCTAAAAACAGGCTTGCAGCATAACCTTTTGAGTTCAAGTTCATAGCATTACGGTCAAAATGTTTAATGAAAATTCCACTAGCACATGTTTCCTCCTTCTGCTTTAGACGTTTGTAAGAGAACTAATTAAATTAAAATATAAATCATTAACTCCTACTGGAAAAACCCCAACTCTTTAGGATTTAGGGACAGCTATTGAAGGAGACTTGTGACCAACCTTCCACAGGAGAGTTGGCCTTACTCAAAGGAACTACAGTTTCAAAATACAACAGAGGACTAGAGTCACATGGCACTAAAAGGTTCCTAGCGTAGGTAGAACTGTTATTACATTTAATCCTAACCTACAACGCCAACTTTGGCCTTTTCTAAAAAAAAAAAACCAAAGAGATTAGAACATTCTCCCTACCCTCTACTCAAAGAAACATGTTCTCAGACTGAGAGAGCTGTGAGGAGGAACATCAGAGAGAAAGAAAATTTTTGAACTAGGTAATCTCAGACAGGTAGCCTAGTCCTTAATCATCAGGTAGCACCCATCTCTTGTTTGTGCAAAGAGAAGCATTAAACAACCACTTTGCATCTGCCTTTTACCCGGTCACTGAAGTCCTCTTCCTTATTCAGGGACATTCAGATATCGGAAGAATTACTGGTAAGGGAAGATTATGTACAGGTTTTAAATAAACAATTTTATCTTTACGTATTGCAACTTGACATAGCAAAGGCAGCTTTAACGACTGAGCAGTCTTCAGTCTATTTTGTAGGTAATGACTGAAGACACTGTTTTCTTCTACATGAATGCCAGTTTCTTTGAATGAGTTATGTAGACAGTTATGCGACTATGTTAAATATTCTGAGAAGAAAAGACATTCAATTAGCAGTTCGGGTTAGCATTTTTTTTGGTCCGCCCCCCCGCAACTGACATGCAACTGCCTTGATCTAAACTGACAGCAAATGCAAGTTCTAAATGATTTTTAGATAGAATTTCTGCTAAGATATACCATTAAAGTAAGAAAAAAATATGTCATATAGAAAGCTGACCTAATGCAATTTTATTGGTTTCAAATTTTACATTTGCTGACATATAGACAGAATGAATATGTATAGATATGATACGCACACAATATAATTTATCATTGAATGAGTAAACACATACAATCAACATTTTATTCCATATAGAGACATAAAAATTGTAGAGTCCAATATAGTTGGTCATGCATTGAAAATGGAAATCAGATTTGCATTTTCTGTGGATGTTTAAAAACAGATTAAAAGGTTACGCTTCTTGCTAAGCAAACCAGCACACTATTCTAAAAGAAAAAAAGTTTTTTCATATGCAGCATAAGAAGCCAAAAACTTTTAAAGGTGACATATACAGCATATGCAGTTTCATTACTCAGAGGCTCCTTTCAGATTTTGTAAGGCTGTGCTTTGCAGAAGACTATTTGTCAATGGTAGATTAGTTTCTCAGCAAAATTCTTTAAGTAGCTCCAATATTAGCTACAAACCAAGTAACTTCCATATATGAAGCATTAGCCTCACACTGTGATTCCCTAAGTATTTAAGAACACTAAAAAAGGTTTCTACAGAAAAGGGCCTCTTACTAAAACTGGGGAAAGAAAAATTCTATAGACAAAGAACTAAGAAATCTGATTTTTTCTGCCAGTGTCACTAGCATAAAATTTGTCTTCAACAAGTAAAATCAATATACCAAATGAAAATCTGTCAACTAAAAATTTGAAGTTTTTTGCTTAATGTAGTTATTAATATGCCCAATACTCAGCCTAT
This sequence comes from Dromas ardeola, assembly GCA_013398915.1. Classification (NCBI taxonomy): domain Eukaryota; kingdom Metazoa; phylum Chordata; class Aves; order Charadriiformes; family Dromadidae; genus Dromas; species Dromas ardeola. Next base: position 1,396,774 of record VYZM01013524.1, read on the forward strand.
TTATTGTAATTATTTTTTTCGTATCTAACATAACACGCATCTTGGATTATTTCTTCTCAGTTATTTGATGAAAGAAAACCTAAATCATGCAGTACAGCACTTATGAAGATTTTCCATTTCAATTTTGTTTGATCATTTTCATTAAAGGCCAAGACTACCTCATTTCAGCCAGTAGTAAAAAACTTCAAGATAGCATGATAGGAATTTTCTCAGAGTAATATATTGAAGGCAGTAAAGACGCTAAGTGAGTGCTCATTCCCATTTACATTACCAAATAAAACAATTCCTTTTATTCTGAACCAAATTCTTGAAGTTTGGGAGATTTCCCCCCCCTCCAAGGCTTTAATTCTTCTCTAATGAAATGCTAGCTTTTTGCCTGTTCACCTTTTTGAGGTATCTCTTTTCTTGATGAATAACTGAAAGTAAATGAATTTCCTAAGATTTTGTACTTGGTGAAAAATTAAACCATAATAGTCTTGTCAAAAAGAGTTTCCTTCATCTTTGATGTCCTCTGCTGCGCCCTTGCAAATCACAAAGAGCAAGAGGGCAAGCCAATCTGTGAAACCACAGTTCACCTTTCTATTAAAACAGGTTATATATTTTAAAAATGCCATGATCGAACTGCACAGCTTCTGAAAACTGATTTCACCTTGCCAAAGAGGACAGGAATAAAATAATTTACACGCTAATGTTTTTTTTTACCTGACAGTAAAGAACAAAAATCAAAATGGAAGCCTGAAGTCTGTATTCTCCCAAACAAGTATTATTACAACAGAGTGCTGACTTTACTACAATTAATGCTGAAAATTGACTTCTGGTTAAAGACAGACCCTCTAATAGTTTTAAATCACTATGTTCGCTTACACTTGCATTAGCATCTAGTAAAATGCACAGCTGTAGGAAGGAAGAAACCGAGAAAGCACAGTATTGCATGCTCAGACTTAACATGGCTTAGGAATACTGATCCTAATAAATGGATAAAACAGTAACACTATCCAGGATTACAGTAGCTAGAAAGCTCCACAGCTTCCCAGTTTCCACATGTAGTCAAAAGAAGTGGAAGGTGTGCTATTTGGTCTCCCGCACAGAGAGGCTGAGCATACATATAATGCTGAAAACTGATAGAAAAAAAAATCATTGCATGTTTGCAACCTACCTGATTATTAGTTTGGACAGTCTTGGTCAAATTGGTATGCGTCTTGATAATCACCAAAATCACGTATGTTGTCCAGCCCACAAAACCCATTGCAATACTTAGACCCAGGAATAACCTATCGTAGGTATGGTAATAAGACAAGCCTTCCAAAGCAAGGTTAATCAGGGTTTTGCACAGAGATACCTAGAGGCAGACGAAACATATAAGCAACAGTTTAGAATAGTGTAAGCTTCATTCCACAAATCAACCTTACTGCCAGCAACTGGAGCTCAAGCAGCACCACCACTCTTGGCACTCTACTCTCTGCACTCAGGTATAGTGTTTTGGCCAGCACCAACTGCTGGCGTACACGCTGCTTTGGACCCCTGTTGGACATAACGTCAACCATCATTTGGCTCCTCCACCATCATCCCTGGCCACAACAGTCGTCAGATGGTGAAAGCTACACAGATCGCACACCTTGCACACCACCTACTACCAAGCATGCCACTTGTTTTTCCCATGAGCATTTGACCATATATATATATTTCACTATAAGTAACCCCCCCAAAAAGACCAGTCATGTGCTTCTGAAGACACAACATTTACATAGGAGGATGATTATGGGTGCAGCTGAAACATGGTCACTCTCCACAGCCTGAAATACCCACTTCCTCAGGTCTGATGTAGTACCTGATACCCCCAGTGCTTTGCTTAAGCACCAGAGGTGAATTCAGAGACAGAACTGGAGCCCCAGTTTCATTCACAAAGCAGCTGCTTGGGGCTCTCAGGATGCAAATCATTTGGATGCAAGAAGGGTTGTATCCAGTCTCATCACACATCCCCTTACACCATAATAAAGACAATGTTTTTTCGCCAACATGTCATTCCTTACACAGAGGTGTGCTGACCCCTGTGATTTACCCAAAGATGGGAAGCTCAGCTGTGTAATTTGTGGTCACAGAGGATTCTCTAGCAATTAAAAGATCTGTAAGGAAGAGTATAAAAAGAAGCTGAGCATACATGACAATGCTTCATTATATGTCCAGGTATCTAGTTAGGACCTAACAGCATCAATCAACAGAAAAAGGTATGTCAACTAGTGAAGAGATCACAAGTCTGCCAATGGTCAAACACCCAAAATCACGTCATCTGTGAGGGTATAATTATGAACACGTATTTGCAATGCAAAGAGCTGCAAAGTTGAGGAGGCAAAGAATCATCTATACCCCAGCAGCTGGTAATGCACTGACCTTTCTGCATCGCGCTACGGGAAGCTGAGGATAACCAGGGCACAGGCACAAGCCCCATGTGTTAGTGACCAAGAGTGAACTCCAACAAATGGGGCACTCCAGTGAACAAGCAGTAAAAATCATATATAACCAACAACACAAACTCACAGTTTCTACTGCTGAAGTGTATAAAATGCCTCTTATAAATAAATGTGTGACAGCCAAGTAGTAATATTAGGAAACCAAAAGGAAAATCTGCTCCCACAGCAAAACAGATCCATTGATTTAAACTGAGCTGTTTCCAATTTACAATGAGGTAAATAAAAAGGCACAAGGTATAAAATAGATTTAGCTGTCCTGTGCATAAAACAGTAATTTATTACCCTGAGAAACATATAAGGGAACAAGAAGAGCCGAACCCTAACACATAAAGGAATTATTCTTCCATGCATCTGGCAGGTTAAACGTAATCTTATATACTCAACTTCTTAATGTAATTTTTAACACAAAAGTCAGTGACCAAAATAAACCTGTTAAAATGAATGACTTCGTTGTATCATTTAGCTCCACAAATTATTCCTGTGAATGTCAGAATACAAGCACTGGCAAACTGCACCCATAGAGTACCCTGTCGCACAGTGAGTGGTACTGAACACTTAGGAAAGCAATACCAGAACTGGGAAGCACAGAATGATTCCACACGTGGCTCCCTGTCTCTGACAAACTGAAATGTGAAATTAAAACTAAGAACAAAACGAAAACTGTAAAAGAACAAAACGAAGCAGGACCTATGAGGGAGCAAGACATTATACTTTTTTTTTCATGCAACTAGCAGCCTAAGAAGTGTACGCATGAACTACATTCCTCAGTTTCTCTCTCAATTTACCCTTTTTTACAGTGGAAAACAAAAACATACGCTGTGTGTTTGTATACTATGGAATGGTAACAAACAGTTTAAGAAGTATGAAAAAAATAGCACAAGTCAGTATTATTCATCAGAACTGATGTCAAAACGCAAAATTTTGGAAACTCACAGTGGGATTTTATTTGTGTTAGTAAGTGCAATGTGCATAATAAGGAAGGAAAAAAGTTTTATTTCCCAGTTTCATTTCAAGGTAAACAAATCTAAATATTTATATATAACATAAGTTCCTACAAAAAGTTTCTAGAAGGCATATAGCAAAACCAGACTTACCGCTTCATCGTACTTCTGCTGCTGAATATATAGTCTCGTTTTCTTTAAAAAGTTGATTTGCTCAGAATCAGAAAGTGGTCTGTACAACAACATAAAAAGATATTAATGTTTCTTCTTTTCACGAGCAGAGGAAAAGGCAGAAAAAATTAACTATGTAATAAAAAAATTACTCTGGAATGAAACATACCAAAATATTCTGAACTTTATTAAAGGTAATTGAAACTAATCCATTCCTCTACATTCAATCTTCACACCTGTGTCAACACTGCTGCTGACTAACTTATCCTAAGATCTTTGCATTAAGAGATATTTCTTTTATGTAGGTGTTCCCATCTAATACTGCTGAAAATGATCTCCCTAGTGCACTATTATTGACCATTGCTCTGGACAAGAAGCACCACACACAAAAGAATTAAGCAATTTAACTGATTTGATAGATGGCTGTCAGCGTAGGACAAATTGTTCAGGTTCCATGCTAGTAGTAGATGATGCCTAACAATCTTCTCTTTGAAAAATAAGAGCTTGTCTCTTGTTACGCAGGGAGCTGTTAGCAGAGTGCCCAGAGCAGGGGATAACACAGTTACCTGGCTACACTAAGCTCAGTGATAAAAATCTCTTTGATTTTAATGATTTTAGTCATCAACCTAAATAATTGCTAAAATTCTTCTCTTACAGAAAGTGGCAACACGGAGAAACAAGCCAGTCAGCCAACTTCCACCAAACGAAGAGGGAAGCAGCTGTTTTTCATGCACCGTTTTTTTCCCCCAAGTTAAGGACAGTGGCAGGGCAGAGGATCCCAGGCTTACCCTGGGCAAATTAGAAGCCACAACAGTCATTGTCACACTTGGCACCACAGGCAAACTATCATGGGCGACAACTTTCTGATAGCTGATGAACGCATACAGCAGTTTTCCTTCACGCCTTGCACAACACCGCTGTGGCACAGCATCATCTCCTCAGCGTCCCCAGCACACGATGGCCCAGCTACACGCCTCCCTCCCTCGCACGTGCTCCTTCACATGCCTCATACACAACCACCAACTTCATGTTTCAGGTGTTTTGGCTGTACCACATCAGGAGCAGCCCTGGGGTCTCACTCCTACTCTTTGAATCAGCAGCAATCACCTGTGTGCTCACTCAGCTGAACCACAGGGGCAGGTCTTGATCACCGAAATGCTCATTCCTGCAGCTCCCATCAAATACTTGGGAACCACATCTGCTTGCCACCCAGAAGCAGTTGATGCATCATCAACAATACATACATACCATATTTTGAGCCCTGAAATATATTAAAAGGATTCTGTGCCTGAACAACCTGAATTTTTATTACTAAAAACATCCTGGTATATTTTGACACCGTTTCATTGAGTTCAGAGTACAGCCCTATTTTGCAGAAGTCTTCTAAAACATATTGGATAATAGCAGCCACAATGTATCTGACTTTTGAGACGAGTAAGTGAAATAACTGTACTAAAAAATTTTTCAATCTAGAAAAGAATCAAAGGATGGTACCTATAAACACATAGGAAGAGAGGGGTCCCGTGGAAAAGGAAGAAGGGAGGAAAAGATGATCAAAGTGTTTGATCATCTTAACTTTGTGGGGAGAACGAAGGATTTTTAGAAAACAGAGTGGAAAAATAGCAGATTGAATGTTGGCTGTTCCTGCATCCTCCTGACACGTCCCTGTGAAAGCCAACCTTAAACCTCCACAGGCCGAGAGGTACCAGCATGCAGCCAGCAAGCGCGCACCAAGGCTGATGATGACTTAAGTTGGAATCAATTCTTCAACTAGGCGAACCAGACCCAAGTACTGCCTCAAGGGAACCTGTAACCCTCAAGTTCTGCTGATTTTTTGGGGAGGTGAAAGGGAGCAAAACACCGAACCAAGGTGGGTGTTTTTAATCATGTGTGGAGGAAAAAAGGTATCTTACATTTTAGGTAAGGATTTTAAAAAATCTGGAATAAAAATTAAGCAGCTTTATTTAGGACTTAAATACATCCAAGATGTTCCTATGTTCACTATTTCATTTCTATTGTTTTACACACGCTATTTTCTGTGGATTTTATCCTTGTCATATTCAATGCAAATTTTTAATAAGCTAAAAAAGCCTTATTTTTACCTTTCACTTTGTATCTTTAGTCATTTAGCTATAAACCCCTAAATTATCTTTTTATTCTCAACGAATCATTTTATTATTATTGAACAATAGTCTTTACCTATTCCTTCTTAGATGACAGCACCTGGGATCTCTGTACATGGATGGTGCAAGACAATAAATGGGGGGTTTAAGCAGTAAAGTTTCAGTAAGTCAAGTGCAGAAAGCAATTATTTTGTCAAATGGGGTTACCATTAGAAGGTGCATTGTTAATTTTCAGTAGTTAACACCATACCACGCATTCTACCTTACTTCCACATGCATGCTTTTCAAGATGCTCAATTTACAACTGTGTACAGGTTGGTTTTGTACAGCTTATGAATTCCAGCAGAAATTAAGGACTGTTTGTATACAACTGTATCAAAATGCGGGTTTCGCTCTGAATGCAAGGTGCAATCGTCGTCTTAGATTTTTGCCTTTGTATTAAACAAAACCTCAAATAAATGATTAGAGAAATTTTGCATCTCACACCAGCCTAGAAAGAAGAGTTACCAAATGCGATGATTATCGCTTGGGTAAGGAATGTATATAGCTCACCATAAGCAGTCTATCATCTGTTCAGGATCATGATTCACTTCCTAAAGCTGACAAAGTAGACGGGAGATTTAGAAGAAGCCCCTTGCAAGATGTAGCAGAAAGCGTAAAGAGACAAAGCCGAGCCATGAACACAAGTGGAAAGTTGCCTACAGAAAGGCAGGAACTTTAGAAACAGCGATTCCATAAAACCTGTGGGACTCATCAAACAACAAAACCACAAGGAAAATTTAAGTCTGAGTTCATGCGTGAACTATTCTTAGCACCACTTAATTTTAACTTAAACTATTTGAAAGGTTTTGAATACCAGACAGATAGCGTAAGAAAAGAATAAACTGATCAGAGTTATTTCCCTGTCTTTTAGTATGCAATGTGCCAGAGGCACTACTAGAATGCCAATGTATTCTCAAGGTCACTTAATGCACACATCCACGCAATAGTTAAATTAACAGTAATGAAGCGAATTTACTGATCGTTATTAGAAAGATTCTGAACTCTATATAGAAAATTAAGTTATGTATGTATGTGCTCTTCCCAGCTACCCATCACCAAAATCCAATGCTACCAAATTCAAGAGGAATAGTCTTGACTAGTAAAATCAAAAGTCTTTTTCCGTAACAGGTAAAAATACCTGTCCTACTAATTAACAAACACACACAAAGAGAATTCAGTCAGTGGACTCAACTCTGCCCTCCTATTCTTGTCTTGAAAGTATTGCAAAACACATGCACTGTAAAGTGTAGTACTCCGAGGTTTAACACAGTATCATCAGGATTCTAAAGACTTCAGATTACATTGTTCACAGCAAACAACGGTGGTTCTAGCAGATCAATTTTGTTTTTTGTGATAGCTATCAGAGATTAACTTTCTAGTTCCAGACAGAAATCACAGCTTCATCCATGAATAAACATAATTAATTATGAAACAGAACAATTGGGCTAATTGTGCAAGTGCTTGTAAACTATCCCTTCTGAGATGTTAGCTACCCTTGTCATAAATATACCTGACAAAATTAATCCTTCTCACATCATTCACGCTTCATATAAGCTAAGCTATTTGACAGCACTAACAACAAGACTGTGATGAAGTATGTTCACCCTAGCAATGTCAAGGGGACCTCTCTTTGGCCAATGACTCTTGTTTTTCATCACACTGCAGAAATTACCATTCCCAACAGCACAGGTAGCATGCTGCAGTCAAATCGTGAAATAATCTTGGAACAGAAAGAGACATCCTGCAAATACATCTGTATCCACCACTGCTCGTTTGTTAATTTTATCATGCCTGGTTATTTGGGTAGTGATTTATAGTCATTTTATTGTACAGTAAATTTTCCAGCATTCTACCACAAAAAGTAACCCCTTAAGATCTGTAGTAGTTTAACACTTAAAATGCTGCAGATTTAATAATGAAAGTCAAGGATGCATCACGGACCTGCAGGTGCAGAGTACAAAGAGAACGGCTGAGATCTTTGCCTAGATCAGTCAGATGAAAACAAATTTATTTCAGATGCTTCACTACACACACACATCCCTGTATGTAAAACTGATAGACTACTCATGCTTGAGAACTTAATTTCTTGCAGTAGGACTCAATAATCTCTTCAACATAAACTCCACGTCCCTGACTACTGTGAGCTCATGCACATCTATATTCTTCTATCACTGCCTTTTCATACTCTCCACTAGAAAAAAAACAAACCAAAACTGTGCATCCCATAACCCTCCGAGAGTGGCAAGATTCGCAGGAGACATAGTGATCACATTTCTGTGACCCATAGCCACCAGCAGCAGCAAATGAGCAGTAGCTGCTCAGCAGACTTGAGTCTTTTAATTTTTCGTATTGGCTGTCGGGGGATAGGGAGAAAAGAAACAACTCCTCCTGCTCATTCAAAACTGAAAAAGCTGGAGGATAAGGATACACATCCCTTGAACCTCATGATAGCCCCAATGAGGCAGGGCACGGCCATCTGAATAAAGCCTGCTAGGATTTTGTATAGGTCACCTCCTCCTGAACACCACATAAGGCAGACCGTCTCGCTTGCTTTGCTATTTCTAACTTCAAAATGGTTGTCAGGGAAAGAGGCGTCAGACTGCCACCGTCCAAATAACTCCAGCAACCTCTTCTGCCCAGAAGGCTGAGCAGCCGCAGGTTTTTGTTCTCTTCTCCAGAAAGATGACCCCTGGCATCTCGGTAACTTGCAACCTGAAAGAAATCCCCCGGGTTAACATTGCCATTCTTGCCATGAAGCTCTTCCACTGGCACCATCCCACCAAGCAGCCCAGGCCTCGGCCGCCCGCTCCTGTCCTCCTGCCACTTGGGCATTGAGTGGGGCAGGCGCCAGCACCTCTCTGCTCTCACCATGGGAGAAGACTGCCAGCAATAGAAGCACCTGTATATGTTCAAACTCTGCTTGCCACCCATCCCTCCACGAGACAGCCATACTAAGGAGGAAAGATCGCTTCCAGTCCAGCAATTTTGCAATCAGCTGAAATAGCACTTAGAGGACCTGCTATTACTGCTTTGATCCACATCACCGCTGCTGGCAAAATGGCATCTTGAAAGTGCAGATGTAAGACTGGCCTGATGCTTTTGCAGGGCTGCTATTCAAAAGTTATACAAGTAATTTTCAAAGCCTTTTTCGGAGTAGCAACAGGCTTCACAAAGTCAGTCTCCCATAAGAACTGTCTTCGAACATTGCCACCGTACACCACAGATGTCACCTCAGAAGGCATCACGTGGTAATGCGAAAGTAGAGACACAGATCTTGAATTGAACACTATTAATTTAGCAGAAAAATGATTGCATGCTTATGCCTGCTCCACATAAAGTCCACCCCAATTAGCAACCCAGGAGTGCAGAAATTTTGTATTAATGATACAGCAATGACAAACTAGCCTAACTATTGTTCTGTCATTTCTTTTGAAGGTATGGTGCATAGCCTTGTAGGATCAGAATGAAACACACAATATAGGCCCTTCCCACTTCTCCATCAAGAGCAGAGGATCATCATAAAGAAAGTGAATGGCAAGTGATGCGAAGTCATCGGTTCATTCAGCAAAGCGTGGAAAAATTGACCAAGTAAATATTTCAAAAAATCAAAGTCTGGAACCACGATGTTTACTTTCTGTTGAACTTGCTGTGCAGTAAAGAATACATGATGCTACGAGGGGCAATGATCAGGAAAAAAATGTGTTACAGTTCTATGGACTTTACCAAATTACTTATTTACATGAATTTCAGTAGCCAGAAGCTGATTGTTTCCATTCTCAAAATGTGTTCAACTCTAGTTCTTTAGATGTGCCTACTCAAAAGAAAGAATTGTTTTACTGTATCTGCCAAAGACAGACTGAAAGCACATACTATGAGATATAGAAGACAGTCCTTTGCATATGTTTTAGCTTTGATCAAAGACCGAAGTTTCAAAGATTAAATGATTTGGTGGGTAACTCAGTGATCCTTAATCTGTTTAGATGGCCCGAATTTCAATTGTTTACTAAAACATTTTCAGGTAACCTACTAAAACATGCAAGTCCTACGAAACTTGATTTTCATAATTTTGAAGCAAGATGCATGTTGCTTACAGATTAAAAAAACTACAGTGATGTTCTTAGTGTGCTAAAGCTCTGCTTTTTTTAAAGAAAAAGTATTCCACATAAACCTACACCAAAGGGTTTATTACGGCTTCTTAAAGCCCAGGACCCTCAGCATTCCCTCTCCCGACTTGATCTACTCTCTTTTCTCCTGCTGTTCCACTGCCAGGAGTTTCAGCCTCTGAGTGTCTAAATTTCAAATACGTTTTTGTGTTTCTGGATTTTCTGACTACCATGTTGGATTGTAAATCAGCCAATCTAGCTGTAGGGTCGTTATCTTTGCAACCTTTTTTCTTTTAAGAAGCATTAAAAAGCTGCTTCCAGCTTTTAAATAGAAGCTGCTGCACGCATCAGGCACTGCTAAAGAAAGGAGTATGAAAGTCGATAAGAGGCTCCTGTTTTAATATTCTGAAGCTTTTGTTCTTTAAAGGATAATGAAATGAAGGGAGGGGACACACACATCCACAGGCCAAAGACAGCAAAAAAGCATCTCTACTGACACATTGCAAAAACCTACCAGTACATGGAAGCTTTTGTATTCAGATTTACAAAAATGCAAAGGAGGAAGCAGCAGAACATCAGTGCAACAGCAGGAAATGGTCTGACTGCTAATGGTCTAATCCTGGATTGTCAAATCCTAGGAATTAAAATAGCCTTTTAATTTCCACAAATCAGCATCCCCGATGCAGCATATTCAACAGCAAAGTGCCTTCGGATATTTATGTAAATCCTTTAGATAGCAGAGATGAGAGAAAGAGGAGCGGGCAAGCTAACTGCCAGCTGCCAATTCACTGAACAGAGAGAAACAATTAAGATAACTGGGCTGCACACAGCAGATTGTGCATGCAAACTACTACAGCAAGAGCTACTGAGGACAACCACAGGCTCGGAGGGAGGCGGCCATGCTCTGAAGCCGTCCCTCCAGCCCACTCCAAGCAGCACAGAGAAGCTGGATGCAGGGATCTCGCAGGGGCAGGGTCGTAGAATCATAGGATGTGTTGGGTTGGAAGGGTCCTTTAAATGTTATCTAGTCCAACTCCCCTGCAGTAAGCAGGGAGTAAGTAAGGAAGGGAGTAAGTTTTGCCTGAAGAGCCAGCAGGACATGATGCAGCAGCCTTGAAAAGGGAAACGGCTTAATAAGGAAGATGGAGATCCTTGAAGGAAAGGAAATGCACCATCTTTAAAGTCTCCACTATTTCAGCACTGCCAGAGGACACGTGCTGACTCAAAGTAACAACGTCCTACCTATGGGGCAAGTCAGCCCTCACCTCTGCAAAGCGCATGATGATTTATGTCATACATCAAACTGGATCTAGATACCTGCAGTGTTGGGGATACGTCGTGTTGTGCCACAGGTGCTCTTCTGCTCCATGATCCTACATGCCAAACCTAAACTGTAGCAACCATTTTCCAACCAGCTGCATCCAGGGCAGGCAGCATGTGCTGTGTTTGGCAGAGTGGCAGAGCCCCACGGCCACCAAAACACATGTTTGAGCAGGCCCCCTGTGCTGATCCTGACCAGGAGACCATTGTACATCTAGGAGCTGGTGATCCACGTAGCAGTTAACCTGGGCAGGCCCAGGTCTGTGCTGCCCATTTGCGTGGCTTCAGGCTGTGGTGCACAAGTCTTTGGCCTCAGGACAAACCCAGCCAGCTTGTAGTAACCGAGGAGCCTGCTGGCAGCTCCCACTCCGTAACGGTGATTATGCTGCCGGCCTGTCCTCATATTTATCTAGAAGTGCAGCAGGAAGTTCTCATGTGAACCTCCATTCTGTTTGACAGCAGAAACGATTACTAGAGTTGATTTCTTGCAAGAAGGTCATATAATAGCTTGAATGACCAAAACGGGGGAACCTCTCCACAGACAGAATCCGTGCAGCACCACGGGAAAACCCATCCAGGCTCCATCCAATGCTGCACGAACGCAGGGTACCCAGCATCTGAAGGGACATGTGATTCACTCACTATCTGTATTATTCTTTTGATTTTATCTTATTAAAACAGCTATTTTATTAAGCTATTTGTTATCAGGCCTTTCTTACCGAGATCCAGAGAGAGCCCTGCACTCTGTTTCCTCACACCCCGGTGCAGAACATCCTCTGCCCATCTCATCCCACCACCTGCCTGTACACCCTCCCTCACCCTCATTGCAAGAAGCCTCACAAGTTCCAAGGAAAGGCCAAAGGGATTTATGCAAGGAAACAGAGAAATACACATAAATCTTGTGATATTTTATCTTATACATTAGCCTCTTAGCTCCTTCTAAAGGCCTTACCTACTACCTACTTGATAGCAAATCCAATTATGCCTGGTCCTCCTGTGCAGAAGCCACTGCCAGTAAGCTTTTCATGTACAAACTAAAAGCTCCTGAGTGCGCTGCTGAAACCCAAGACCAGCAGGATGCCTGCTTTCTAAGAGGATTGCATCCTCCCTGAGCAGCATTTAACAGAGCGCTTCAGACACAGCCCATTCAGTGAAAGAGAAGCTGACGTTTTTGCCAAAGAACATGCATTTTATATCAGAGGCATTGATTTCTCCCTAAAGAGATAACACATCTCCTATTTAAGCAGGTTTTTTTTTTTCCCAAACAATATAAAGCCATTATTTCCATTTGACCACTTTTGCCTCTACAGCACTGCATTTCTATTTTTTATTCACATGTATTTACATAGGTTTCTAAAGCTGAGGGTGGAGGGGAGAGGGCTGCCAGTCTAGCTCCCAGACACCAACAGGCTAAAGGTGCTCATACGGGCCTGCTTGTACCAGCTGCCCCAGAAGCAGGCTGATGCCTAGGTTCCCACCTGGTTACACAGTGGGGGACAGAGTGGAGAAAGGAAAAACCTGTCTGCCTTTCTAGGTTTCACTAGAAGTTGACAGAAGCTGCTGTCCCTCTTTCTTGACCACCAGATAAAGGGGCTGAAATGTTCTTCCCCTGCTTGATTCTGCTAAATCAAGGTTCCTCTGGAGACACAAAGTACTCAGACAAATGGATGGGGAGAGTGATCAGTTAGAAATACCCTTCCCTACTGCAATAGCTTCACCCTTTCCTCCTGACATTCAATTGTTAATGTTTGCTCTTGCACTGCATTATCGCTTGTATCACAAGTATCTCGCATACTACCATGTATTTAAACAAAACAAGAACAGGATGCTTCAAAGGATTTACTATGTTTACTGACATCTTAAGAGACACTGCCCTACTTAACGGTGGAGGAGAATCACTTGTTTCACTTTGCTCCAAATGTCAATTTTGTGGAAATATCTATTACTTAAGTTTTGAAAGGCCATCCAGACAGAGGGAACAATGTAGTGTTGTATCTCCCATCATCAGAGAAAGGATGAAAAGGGAGGTATTTGTGCATATGGCATTTCCTTGAAGTTGCTGTACATTTTCAAAGACACTCTACATTACGAAAGAGCTATTTTCTTTTCCATCACCATGATAAATACATGATGCATAATTATGTGGAAAGATTCAGTGTACATGATTGATAATTCCTTGCATCAAATGCATGCAAATGTTTAAGGGAGTTATATCTCAATTCATATTAGAGGGTAGAGGAAAGGGAAAGAGTTGCATTTTCATATGGTGAGGGAGAGGAAAATTTCTATTTAATAGCTGTACGCTGCACATTAAAAATGCAGTGACTTTCTTTATAACTATGCAAGTTATAACTTGATTATACACACAAAAATAAGTAGTTGGGATGATTAAAATGTAGTATTCAAACAATTAAGTTACTTTAAAAAATGCAGCACCACGATGGAATGGGATTTTTCATATATGAAAAGATATAAACTTGACTTTAAATGATACTTAAGCTGTTTCCTGCTAAAAAAAAGTCTTTATTGATATAAACTTCAAGACATTCAACAAAAAAGCACAGCTAGTGGAAAGCAAACACTGATTATAATTCAGGTCCTCATCTCTTGGTTTTTTGTATGTGGTCGTTCTTAAACTACTGCTCCTGCTGTCTTACTGTGAGGCACCAGAACTTGAACAGCTGGAAACACAGTCTTCCCTGAAAGCACTGTATACGCCAGGCATACACAAAAAGACTCCCGTGCTTTTGTGTAATTTAATATCTTAAATCTCTTGTACCTGTTGGGATAATCAAATTGAATTAATTGGTTAAGAGGATTTTAGTGTAACACTGATGTCTGATGATGGATGTGCTCACCTCACTACACCACTACACTGTCCTCCTCCTCCTTGTAGGATTACTTTCACAGCCCAGAGATGCCAGCTTTGGGAATGCCTTTGCAACAGTAGCATCTGGCCCCTTGGCACACTCCTCTTTGAACTGTGCCAGCTCAGCAGATGCTTTAAGATACATCAAATGGTCAGAAAGCTAATAAGACAGCTCACTATCCTGGACATCAGTTTTCCTCTGTCAGCAATCTTCAGAATTGTCCTCATTCTTCCTTCAAAGTATCTGGCATCTTGGTACCTGCTTTTCTGACACAGAAAGGTCAACGCATTGTGCCTGTGTCTGTCTCAGAATCCTGGTAAGAAAAGCCTCTGATTTTGCTAAGCAAATAATTTTTGAAAACATGTCTTTCGTTGCTGGGAAAAAAAGGTAGGGAGTGGAAGGAAGTGGGAAAGAAACTCATTTCGGACAGTAAATCCCTCCAGGTATCCAACTGGAAATGCAGATAAGCATTCTAAACAAATATTCAATATCAGCAAGGGACAGTGTTCTGCTCTTGCGCATTCATTCCCCTGGAGGCAGGCTGGGCACCTTGCCTTGAAGACACTTGCAGCTGAGCTCCTTCTGAAATGTATTTTCAACAGTTTCACAGGTAGCCTCAAGATACGCTTTTACACAGATTTGTTCCTTGATGAAGGCACTTTGACAAAATGAAAGTGGCATTCCTGGCAGCCAGACACATCCTTATTAATAGATTCAGCTATCCAAATTCTAACCTGCCTCAAACCTGGTCAAGTAGATACTATTGAAGTTTCTATCACACAACACAATAATCAGCTCCATTCTCCTCATCATTATAGACCTGACAGATGGATTTCAGAGAGAGATGCAATTTAGATCCAAGTAGGAAAGGGCACGTGTCTAATGACCTCCTCCATTCCCTGCCCATTATGCCACCCAATGTTTCTACTAGGGATGAAATTCGCCATGGAAATCAGAAGCCTAGTATCAATTAAAGAAACTTTCTCTGTTGCCAACATTGTGTAAATAAGGAGTAAAAATAGGCTTGCAATATATATATGAACTAACTTAATGCTTTTGGTGCAATATATTCAACATACAACTCAAACACTAGTTTTTAAGTCATTGCATCTGAAGGTCATGAACAGTTTTCTAGTCACTTGGCAATAAAACACTTGAAATTCAAGGTCAGAAACAGCATTTTCCCCACAGAATAGTAAAACAAACTTTTCATGCTATTTCTGGCTGAAAAATTAAGTTGAGGTTTTTGTTAAGTTGTAGTTTCTACAGAACACGTTATTTGTGAAGATATTCTCCCCTCCAGATAAATACATCTTCAATAGTAATTATTTGAACTTCTCTGAAACCAGAATGTTTCAATCTGAAATTTTAGATTCATATTTTTTCTGGAATTCATATCTATGTTTTTATTATACAGAACATAATTTAATTCAAATAATTTAGGAAAGGCAGTTCTAATTAGAGATATCTTTGTCCATTTTCAGGTTATCAAGATGCTGAAACGTACCTAAAATCTATAATATTCCAAAACAGATCATTCACATTTTCAATTTCTACATAACTTGCTGGTCCCAAAGTGCTTCAGACGTGGATTACACTTCACTAACTTCCAATTGACGAGGAAGGAAGAAGGCATTATGCTGGTGCACACACTTTCTGAGCTTCACGTTACAGATTTCAGGCACCAGAAGGATTAAAAAAAAGGATATAACTCCTTTGTACAATAACTCAAATCAATGAACAGTGGTGGAAGAAGCTATTCTTGTCTTAATGAAAGGACAGTAGTGCCTAGCAGAAACACAGCACAGAACTGTGCTCAGCTGCAGCAGTGGAAAAGGCCAACCATAGATTAACACAAATTTGTGGGCAAACCTGCCATTAAACCTGGGCTGACAAGTCCAAATAGCATATAGCTGTGCAGAAATACAATCTCCATACCATTACCAATCACTCTGAAATGTAGCACAGCATACTAAGAGGCCTTTTGCTCCAGACACAGGAGTAAGCTATCCCCAACTTTACCTTCTTAACTTATCCTGAAAAAGGTAAGAGTAACTGTACCCTACCATACCCTTTTATCTACCACTGCATTGGGTTTGCATGGCAAGGTTTTGGTAGCTGGCAGGCTACAGGGGTGGCCTCTATAAGAAGATGCCAGAAGCTTCCTTCATGTTCGACAGAGCCAATGCCGGCCAGCTCCAAGATGGACCCACCAATGGCCAAGGCCAAGCCAACCAGCAACAGTGGTAGCGCCACCGTGGTAACACATTTAAGAAGTGGTAAAAAAAAAAAGCCTATGGAACAGCAAGGGAGAGAGGACTGAGAAGACGACTGAGAATATGTGAGAGCAACAACTCTGTAGACACCAAGGCCAGTGAAGAAGTTGAGCCTGGGAAGAAGGGAGGGGTGGGGGGAAGTTGTTTTAAGATTTGGGTTTTATTTCCCATTACCCTACTCTGATTTGATTGGTAATAAATTAAGATAATTTCCCCAAGTTGAGACTGTTTTGCCTGTGACAGTAATTGGTGAGTGATCTCCCTGACCTTATCTCGACCCGTGAACTTTTTGTTATATTTTTCCCTCCCCTGTCCAGTTGAGGAGGAGAAGTGATAGAGTAGCTTGGTGGGCACCTGGCATCCAGCCAGGGTCAATGCACCACAACCATCAAAACAAGTGTCACAGCCAGCAGAAGCAGATACATGCCTTTCCCTCAGAATCTCACTTTGTTCATGCAAAATTTGTTTGAAGAACTGATGAGGGTTGCCTTACACTAATACATCAGATCATGACCTGCAGCTGAAACTCAGACTCGTGTTCATTGCTCACACAGAATCACCTCCACATGAAGGAGGGAACAGATCTGTGGACAGGTCATATCTAAAACTGCCTCAGGTCTTCCTTCAGTTCCTGCAAGCTGGAGCACTAGGAAGTTACTTGCCTGCTTAAAAATAAGTTGATGTTCAACTGCTTCATCACAGCTATTAGTAACTGGTTGGACAAGGCCCCTTAGTAGCTTCCCAGACATCGGCCAAGGTTTGAAAGCCAAGGAGAGTTGCGAAGGCTAATTAAAACCTCCCCAAGCTCCACCACCCCCACAGCACACCATGGACGCGTGTTTGCATTAATGTGTGACCATCTGTGGTATGAATCTTTTCCTGTTTTCCTAGGGTGAAGATAAATAATATAATCTTCAGGAACCAAAGCAAGTCTTTGCCCATACAACATGCAAGGATAGGCATCTTTTGTAAGATAATTCACACACTCGAGGAATTCTTTTGGTCTCATACAAAAACCTTTCCCTGGAAGGACCATTAACCCAAATTCTGATTCAGCAAAGTTTTACAAATACCTAAAGAAAGTAAATAAATGTTTTGGGCGTTTTTTTGCAATAGACCATGCCAAAGTAACATCATGCTCATACCAAGTTTTAGTCATATTTTCAAAATGACATCTCCAGCATTTCCACTTAAAACAATCCCAACATATCACAAAAAAAAGAACACATACCAGTCCATAAGGCAACCAGTAGTATTTAGTTTCTTTAAAGATAAATTTAGCATTAAGAACAACATGTCCTATTTTACAGGATCAGACACATTTCTTGAGGAAAGGTAAAATTTAAACAAGAGCTGTGAAATCAAACTAATAGTCTTCCCCACAGAATCAAAGATGACTGACCATCCTTTCCACATGTATTTTACTTCTATACAGCTCAGTAAATTCTTTGATAATGCAGCTATCATTCTTAATCAGAATTTGATCTAAAACCTTCATTAAGTGCCCAAGATTGACTTGACTTGGGGCTCAGAGACTGTCTTGAACCCTTCCCTTTGAAGAAGCCAGTGGTATAAAATAACACAGTAAATCTCTGTTCAGAAAGACAGAAATCTTATTTAGTGGTTAAATGTAGTTCACAGGAAGAGACTCGAGCACTTTTTACCACTTGTGTGATTTAAAGATCTTAATTAACATCAGTTTTATTTCCCAAAGGAAAACAGCTGCTCCTGGTGACAAAGCGTTTTCTGAGCACTCCACAGACTGAAAGCAGAATTGAACAGTATCACGTGCATCCATAGCAAAGCTTTCAAAAACCTTTCAGGGGGGAAAGAAAAAGGAAAATGCAGCTTTAATTGGATAAGACTGAAGGGTAAGCAGGTCGGTAACTGCTCCATACACTAGAACACGGAGCTCGCAGATACACAAATCACTACGTAGACTCCTTCACAGCCCTGGAAACACTAACACCAGGCAGCACAAATTCTAAAGATTTTGATCTTTCCTGGATGCAAGGCATTTTGGTTTGTTTTTTTTGTTTGTTTTTTCTTCATTAGAATCTAAATCACAGAAGCAACAATTCTTAGTTCAACTTTTATATACATATAAATAAGAACAGATTGTGTTTCCTGACCCTATAGGGAATTAGGCCTCTCTCAAGGAATGCTAAAAGAATATAGCAAAAAAGAACAAAAGTCAATGAAAACTACAATGCTGGCTATATATAACTATGTTGTGAAAAAGGTTAGGCAAATAGCCCTTAACAAAAGACTAAATGTAAGGAATGAATTTTAAAAAAATAATCTATGTCTAACCAGAATTTTTAAACAGAAATGAATCACAGTTCATTTTAATGCAACGTTTTATAGTCAGATACACAGTATCATTTAAAAAAAAGACTGAAGGTCTCTGTTGTTGCATCTCATTGAAATACCACAGTAATAAGACAGACAACCGTGTAAAATATATTTAGTATTTACAGGCACTTACTTGAACGGTGTGAACAGAAATGACAATGTAGTTTCCTTTTTCTGACTCATCTTAACCTGCATAAAAAAAAAATTAAACAATTATATGCAAGTTGCAATAAGACTAAAAATTGTACCAGACACTAAACTAAAAATCCCATAAATGTTCCAAGACTTTGGAAAAGCAATAAAGCCACACTAGCGATACATTGTCCAGGAAACTGGGTGTTATATCCTTGTGTATGTAACTCTCTTGAGTGCTGAACTAGCGTTCCTGGAAAGCCAGACCTGCTCTAAAGTAGGTAAAATAAACCATTCCCCAGACAGTGATTTTCACAGAAGGACTTTTACAGTTTGCAGGATAAAGGGGAGATATGGCTAGAAGTGCTACCAGACTTCAGTGACAACCTCCCTCAATGAAATCGGTATTATTTATGCCAGGTGGGAACTACTACACTGCAGTAACACTACCGAAGCAGTGCTGTTAGATCGATTAACCTGCATATGGATAAAAATAGAAGGTCTTGATGCCGTTGGAGCCACTTTGCCCAAGGCCCTTCAAACTATCTTTAAGGCCTCCTGCAGCAGCCTGACTTGAGTCTGACTGCTGGCGTAAAGTGCAGACAGGAACTTTCTAGTGCACTGCTCCCCAAACCTGACAGCTTGAATAGCAACCCACACGTCTCATCCTATTCAGCCAAGGCAACATCCTCTCCAGGGAGTACAAACTGAGATCAGGTCAGTCCATCACAGGAAAAGTAAAAACCCACTTGGCATGTTTAAGACAGTGCACTACTTCTGCTTCAGTAGCGAAATGCAAAGGAAATTCACACACGATCCTTCCGAAACAATGCTAGAAACAAGGCAGCCAAGAAGAAAACAGGTAATTTAGCACTACAAAATGACAGAGTAAAAATAAACTTCAAGAAAAGGAGGACCAGAACTTTTTCTTTTTTAAAATAGTCCCCAAGACACCAATTTAACTGAAAAATACCTGAGTCACATCCTGAATTTCTTAAGAGCAGAGGTCTTCCAATTGTGGCGGTTATATTGTCATCCTTCAACTTCACATCCTGCCCACCAGTCACCTCCCCTGCTACACGCCAGCTTTCCAACATAGATTTGGAAGTGACTCTGCTGCTGACACTGCCAACCTGGTATCCACACAAACTACCTTTGGGAACCTGGCATTCAAGGGACAGAAGGTGCGAATCTCTTGTAGGTGACCTCATGCTAGTTCCTTGTTCCACTGTCATCACACTGATTTGCTGACAGGGCAACAGCTCTTGCATGGCTCAGCTTCCTGTCTGTGCAGAGGATGGTTTTCCCTCAGAGCATTTCTATGTCTTGCCAAATAATGATTTTTGGATTTGGGACTGTTTCTTATTCCACCATCTAGTGAAACAGAACCTTTTTTTGTTTGGACCACGTGTTCTCATAATAGGATAATATCCAATATTGGATGAATCAAGACAGAGAAGCCAGAGATGAACACTTGCAAAGCAAAACAACAGATACAAGAGCATTAGCTAAAAGTTAATTAGGCCACTAATTTCATTTCTTTAATGGACAGGTGCCTGTTACCTTTTTGATCTGTTCGTATACTGTTCCTGCCTTAGAGCCTTGTCTCCCAGCCCCTGTTGCAAAGGCAGTATTCCCCTTTTCAGGTATCAGCACTTATGTTCTACCTACATTCTGCAAGTAGGTTTACATTAATGTCAATAAATATCAGCATTTATGTTAAGAATCAAGAAAAAAGTTACTCATCCTTCTTACAAAAAAGGTGTTTACTGAAGTCTTTCAAACTCCTTCAGATATGGCTCAGCTAGTCAATCAACATCACCCAGTATGCGCATTCAATTTTAGTCCTTTGAATTACAGCATGCTAGATACACTGTTATGTCCTAGTACAATTAATTTTACAAACAGCAACAACTATTATTCAAAGAAATATTTTTCTTTACCATATGTTTAATTACCTTAAATTGCTCAAGAATCTGAACAGCGTTGGTAAATATGCTCTCTGCTTTGAAATGACCACTATTGTTCAGATATTCAAGAGGTAGAGTTCCCTGGGGAAAACAAAAATACATATATATACATAAAAAAATATTAAATGATGAAACAGAAATTTCTCTAACTGAATGGCGGTCCAAACGAGCAGTAAGAATACTTCAAATTACTGCTGAAATAACTACTGTAACTCCTTTGAAAATACTCTTCTCGTATAATTTCACAGCATTACAGGGACTGCTCCTAACATCCCACCTCCTACAGAAATGCAAAAAAGGTCAATAACAAAAGTTGTTATTAAAGTATATACTATATAGTGATACAAGCTCAACCTTTAATCAGAAGCCGTTATTTAAATCCTAAAAGTCTTCCATCCAAAGACTTGCCGGGGCCTGACTGACCCAGTACTCATGATGGGAGTTCCCATGCCCCACTAGGTTGGGCAGCTTTCCCCGCATGACCAGCAGTTGAGTGCAGGACACGGGGGCAGAATATGGGGCACAGTCTCCAGGAGAAATATTTCGAAAAATATGCTGTAAATAGGTGTTTTGGAAATGAAACGAGCAGCATGAAAGCACGCTAATGTAATGCTAATTGTCAATTAGATATTTATGAGACAACCTTCGGATTATGTAATAATATACAAAGGAAATTCAAAGAAAAAGCCGTCTTATGGTGAGAGCACTCACTGTTCACTAAATTAGAGGCTCAAGATACCATCTGAAGAAAGTACACTAGTTTAAACAAGAAATAATTAAACATTAAATTGCAGGAACCAGCTTGTTTACAGGCTCAGCTTTCATGATCAAAATCAAGTGTTATTCAATCCATATTGCATTTTTACCATCCCTAAAAAACAAAGTAACAAAAAACTTTTATGTAGCTCAGGAGTATAAAGTTGCAGATTATAAAAGGATCAGCTGCCTTTCCAATTGAAAGCACTATACAATATATAAAAAGATTGAGTTTACGCTCCAAACTGAAGACATACATCTAAAGCTAAAACTACAAGCAGTCTCCATAACTTACAGCAGTTTTCCAAATTTAAAACCTTTCCCCTCACATGCCTCGAGTCTTGTCCCCAACACCTCTTTGCGAGCAGACTTGTATAATACGGAAAAACATTTGTACTTCTTACCACGGAATTCAGGGGGAAAGGCACACCAATAAGGGAAGCCATCAGTGGTGCAATATCAGCCTGTGCAAACAGAAACATTCCCATTTTAAGACAGTTCCAGCTCCTAGAGCTAATAAATTCAGTTTAACGTATCTGCATTTGCAAAAGTAAATGGTGTAACACTGTGAAGTTATAACACGCAAAGCTCCTTTATAATATTTTTTGTTTCCACTAGTCATCATGCCATGATTAGATCCAAAATGTGAGGCTCCAGTACTGACAAAGCTTCAAAAATGCATTTCTTTTAAAAAGCAAATACAAAACCCCACAGTATTTATTCACAGGAATTCAGTACCTCCTTCACTGCACTCAGAGGCATACCACTTTTTATGACTATTTATACCACCAAAAGAACCAATTTCATATTTACAGTTTTAAGCAGTACACTGAATATACTGCTTTTCACAGCACTCCTTATCCCATGTTTCCATGGTGCCAATTACTCACCTTCTCCCCTTCAGAGAGGAATTCTGCACTTTTATTCATGTCCCAGTCAGCCCTCAGGAAGGTCCCTCAATCTACACCAAGGCTTCTCATAAAACATTACCATTACCTTCTACTTGTGATGATAAACACTGACTCTCACCAGGTTTATATTTGCCTTTGATATAAAACCATGCACCAAAATTCTTTATTTTTCCAGCATAAATCTGAAGAAACTATACTGAAACCACAGTCCCATAGTCCCACACCTACTACACTACAAAAGCTCTGTCTTTGGGGACTCTGTTACCCAGGACAAAGCGACATTCGGGACTCTTGCATACGGTCTCAAAATAACATCCCCATAACTCCTGCTGATCTTGAGAGGAAAATTCATCTCTAATTTTGGACCAGGGCTTTGCTGAAAGCAGCTGACCCAGAACATTCCCAACTTCAACCTCCTAGCACAAGTTTATTTTCCTTGTTTGAGCAGGTTTGGACTCTGTTTATACTGGGTTTCATAGGATGACAGGAAGAAAGAAGCAAACAAGCTTCAGGTGCACACATGTATATGCATTATGACCATGATTTAAAAAAGCTTGGCTAATTTAGTATCAAGGGATAAGTTGTCCACCTTTTTCTTCCTTTACAGTACAAATTGTCTAAACTGCTAAGTGCCTGGGCCATGACCACAGACCCTGTTGAAAAAAACACAGTTTAACAGTACAGCAAGAATTGGTTTTGATTCAATAATGATAGCAACTTCTGGAAAAAGTTACAAAATACAGACATTGAAATAGATAGCTCTGAAAACCTACACTGAACTTACACACAGCTAACTTTAAGTGTAGCAAAAAACATACAGCAGATGCTCACAAACTTGGGAAGCATGGTCATCAGACCACACTTTTTTTCTGTTTAGCTGGGCACATTCATAGGAGACACCAAGGAAGTGTAAGCTCAGCTCCAGAATATTTTCAAAGTAGAAAAGAGAGGGAAAGTATCACAAGTTCCTCCTAAAGGTTTGCAAAAACAAATCCCACTCTGAAAACACGACAGATGCTATTCAAGTTACTTTTAGATAACACACTGAGTTTTCAAGGAGTACCTGGCATATTGTACTGCACTCTTTCTATGATGGCACATGATCACATAACTAAAAATGGTGTGATAATGCGTCTTCAGGATGAGAAGTTGTATGTGGCTGCCATATGTATTAACAAGCAATTTCATCTTTTTCATATCATGTTCAGTATGGGTGCGGTTCCTGCAACTCTTACCATTTAAGTAACACACTCCAGGGAAATGATATGCGAACACTCCTTCAAATTCCACCAATAAGTATAAAACACAAAACTCAACTTAAGGAAAAGATTTATGAGCTATTAAATTAGGTATGTTTGATACCTGATTGACATCCAGTCTTTTCAAGTCCTCCAGTTTCCATTCTGCAAGAAATAACAGAGCACATAAACAGCTAATCTACACAGATTTGAAAGGGATAATTCAGCTGACATTTAATGTCTTGTTGCTGTTTTCTGTAAAGTGTTGTTACTAAAGAAAATTATAATTTGGCTTTAGGATGCTAGCTCAAGAGGAGTTACAGATGAAACTCAACAGGCAGAAACAATAACATGCATTCATTTCAGTTCACATTTTCTTTTATCCATCAGGATAAATTGCTGCCTGCAATTGTGACCCAGATCAGTTGAAGAAAGTTCCAGGTTTTTATTTTTTTTTCATCACAGTAGAGAAAGTCATGTATTACCTCCTGTGCCAACTAAAAGATTCAAACTCAGGTTTAGGAGAAGGTCTGTTTAAATCTCTTCTATAGTTTTTTAAAAAGGTTAACCCAAGGTCCCCAATATACTGGCACAGAGTGGTACAAATATACTTCATGTCTGCCATAAGCAATACTGGCCAAGAGCAGGCTCAAGGGAAAAGTTCAACGATTTAGCAATCAGAACAACTATAACAAAAGCAGAGACAAAGCCAAATGTACAAGCCCCTAAAGCTGTGGCGCATCATACAAAAAGCTGGTTCAAAACCGTATTTTCCTGCTCTCCATTAGCCTCTAAGGAAATAAAGAAGAAATTGCCTGGTTTTTTGGGGGGCGGAGAATTATTTAAAAACAGAGTTTAGCAGGCTTAGGTTTTTGGGTTTGGGGTTTTTTTGGTTTTTTTTGTTTTTTTTTTTT
>VYZM01013524.1:1421557-1440398 GCA_013398915.1 Dromas ardeola
CTAAAAAAAATAAGACTCACAGGAAAACACGACAGGGGCTGAAACAGACTCGCTGATACAGTACTTAAAATACTGTCAGTGACCTACCTACAGCAGATCTCAAAAACAGCTGTAAAGACACTGGGGGCAGCCACCCTCAACTGGGGAACCAAACAATGTTAGCGACAGGGGCACGGCCACCTTCCTCAGTACACAAAACTAAACGGGCCAGTCACCACCCTGCTAACGCCACTTGCCGAAATGACAAAATGACACCGCAGAAACAGCACAGACGGAAGCAGGAGTCTGCCTCGTACCTCAGACCATTGATGGTATAAGCCACATTACCCAAAATTATCCTTTGAGTTTACGTGAGGTAGAAGTTTAGATGCACCAGAAACAGGCTTCGTGAAAAATAGCGGTAAACCATCACTCGAAGGTCTGGCTCAACCTCATGTATTTTCTCCAAACAGGCATCCAAATCCGAGATCATACCTCTCTCTCTCCATCTTTCGATAGTCCCCATCTGTGCCAGACCCAAACCTGTCTCAGCTGAAAACAGCCCGAGACAGGAAACATCCACATTTGTGGTACTGCATGTACCAAACTTATTTTTGGCAAATAGTTCATACCACTGCTAATTTTGGGGGTCTGACTAGAGGTCAACTGTTATTTGGTCCCAAAAGCACCCTAAAGAGCAGCCATGTACCTTAACAACAGCAAGACATACAGTTACAGCAAGTTCCCATGGCAACGCAGGGGAAGTATTATCAGCATTAATCATGAATTGTGTTAAACTCACACCAAAATGAACAAGTTTGCTTTCTTTTGCTTCCCAGAAAAGGAAATGGGTTTGTATTTCTAGAGGTATAGACTCTCATCCATATTTCCATTCTCTAAATGCATTGTTTGTTTTCCTTTAAATAACATTTTCCAATGAAAACATGTTGGAAAATTGCCTACACACACA
Source organism: Dromas ardeola (assembly GCA_013398915.1). Lineage (NCBI taxonomy): Eukaryota > Metazoa > Chordata > Aves > Charadriiformes > Dromadidae > Dromas > Dromas ardeola. The sequence continues at coordinate 1,422,507 of VYZM01013524.1, forward strand.
CAATGTGCTTAAGGTAGGAAGAAACTGTAGCTCTGCTACAAAACCTCTAGCTTTGTCAGAAGCTTTTACATCTCTGCGTTCCCTACTCAGATATCCCCAAAAGGCAGAGAGTTGAAGATACCTGCCTCAGACCAGGAGCTGTATGTCAGACACTAAGCCCAGGAGCTCCCGAGGACCAGGACATACCTGCAGACCGGCCGGTCCAGGTTGTACTCCCAGGAGCAAGATGCCTTGGGTGTACGAGGTGCCCACACTGGTTTACAATTCCAGCTCACTGTCGAGGTCTCCTGTACAGTGCTCAGCACAGTTTTCCACCCGCTTGATAGGTTTTTTTTTTCCTTTATCCTGCCCTGCTTTTACTGCAGCCTGCCGGGCAGGCAGATGGAAACAGTCCAGGGGAAACAGCAGGGAAGCACTGATTCAAGAAGAGGCTGAGGCTACACGAACCAAAGGAAATCTCATGTAAAACCTCACAGAAGCAAAACCAGTGAAGGTGTACACCGAGCTTCGTCAGCCGTGGCAAAGCAGGCTGAGCCCCCTCCAAAACAGGGATGTGTATAGATGACAACCACCACCCCATGCCCTTCTGCGGCAGAAGGCTGTGCCTTCACTTATAAGCTTCTCTGGACTTGTGTCCCAAGGCCACCCGGCAGGGCGGACACTGAGGAGACAGAGACCAGCTCTCTATTCTCTTTCTTTCTGAAGAAGGGTCAAGCCAACGGCCAAAAGGATAATACCACGCATCACCCACAGGATGCCGGGCTGCCATCACAGATCTTTCCAAGATGATTGCATGGCCAGCCTGAGGGAAGGCAGAGCACAGGTGAAGGGACTGATGAGGAGAAGGCTGTCATCCCAGAGCAGACACCATGCCCTTCCAACTGTCCAAGGAGCACGTTAATCTTTCCGTGACAAATTGGACAGACAAAGTCCTGCCTGTTGGCACTGCCTTTGCGATGGCAACGATGAGAAGAGAGATAATCCACTGAGCTGCCTACGGCCTGCTTGCATTGAACAGAGCATAAGAAGTTTGTCAGCATTAGAAATACTCTGCTCTTTCCGTGAACTCTTAACGCAGAGAAATTAGGAAGGCCTGTCAATAGATACAAGAACTTGAACACTGGTGCATGCAATCGCAAATGTAAGTCAGACACACGCAGACATCAGTGACGCAGCAGTCTTGAAAACACTCTCCTCCTGCACACAGTCTCAGCTGCATTTGTGGGGAGCAGGAAAGGCAAATTCAAAGAAATTTAAGAGACCTCTTTTAAGCATCTTTTCATTCAAATGTTAGCTTTGTGAAAATACCTGGGACCGTAGCTTAATGGAGTAGCTGAACTGTATTGACCTGCGAAAGCGCCAAGTTCCATTTCAACAGATTTTTCCTTACTATTAAGCTACGTAGCCTACTAGAAGCTATAACATACTACCATAGAGAGAATAGTCACTTTTTAAGAAGATACTTATTACTCAAATAGAGATTCAAACTCCCAAGATACTCAGAGAGACTCAAAATCTCCAACAGATATTATCCCTGGCAATTAAGAACCTGTAAAGATAGTGTCTAAACAAACCAACAACATGCTTGACAGTTGGAAAGCTGCAAAGCAAGTCCAGAATGAAGGGAGGAGTTTCTGATGTTTGCTTTGGTGTGTTTATTTTTTTGTCTGGTGGTTGTTTGGTTTTGGTTTGGTTTTTTTTTTTTAAACCATAAAAAGGAAAATACGAAGCAGGCATAGAAGGGTGCAGACACATTCCGTCCTTTAACAAAATACACATTTCCTAACAGATGACAGACAAAAGCTTTCCCAGTTGTGTACCTGGAATATAGTCATCTTTTTTGAAATGCTCTCACACCATTTTCATCATTACTTGAAGTCAAATGCTGAGGTTTGTACTAAAGCTTCTCAGAATCAAGGAAACTGACAGCTGCAAAAATCAACTATTACAGAACAAACCCTTAGAAACATCAAGTGTCCTCAGAAGTCTAGCAGATCAGCCAGATACCAAAATCAGTTGGTTTTACTCTGTTTTCTATTTTTTATTCTACAACTCATTTTCAGTTTTATCAGAGATGTCATAGTTTTACATCAGCAGTTAATCAGCACGAGTGAAATGTTAGAATGCTCTGTAACTCACTAGTCCTGCATGTTTAATCTGTTATGAAATACCTTGTCAAGAGCAGGGTGGGGTTAAAAACTCAGGGATTAATTCATTTTTGCCTGTTTTCTCTTCTCTAATGCAGCTTGATAAACAATCCAATAAAACAGAAAGTCATTACCTCATTGATCACGAGTTAACAACCTGAGAGATTCAAGGCATCTTAAGAAACAGAGCAGGCTACAAGAATAGGGCACATGAAAGAGGAAGAGCTTGCGCAGTTTAATCACACACAGTTCTAGAAATCCATTGATATTTCAGTAAGCCAGTATTTATTATGTTATATATTTGAAATATTAAAAATGAATTATTTTTTAAAAGGTTTACTCTTCTTAAATAGATTACAAAGGGGAAAAATAACAGTAACGAGTCACAGTTTTTCATTGAGAAAGACTGTTTACATTTCCACAACAGCCACAAGAATGCGAGTGAGACAAGATGGCCCCTGGAAAGTCCCCCAGGGTTGTGCTGGGAAGCTAGAAACGAGTCTTAGAACATGTCAACTTATCATGTTTCTGTACAAATAGCATTTAACCTCTGGGAGTCTTCCTAAGAATTAAGTCTCCTCTGGAACTAAGTTTTAGGAGTGTCAATAGCCTCCTGTACCCAAAGAGAGAAAGTCTTCAATTCCATGATTAGAAAAGAAAACCAACTCTGATGTTATCTACCCAATTCTGCTCTATCCTCCATAGGCACATGCCGTCACCTCTTCCTTCCACACCACACAAAACAAGTCATATTTACTGGAATAGAAATCACTGAAGATCAACAGGTGAAATGGTTAAACACCTCCCTTTCCATCAAAATCTTGCACTTAAGTTTATGTTTTACCTACCTTTCAAAAAATTGTCTTCAAAGAACTGGGACGTGACTTTCTGTGGATAATTCACCCCAGCACCCCAAACAATCAGAGGTGTTAAAGTTTCTGAGGGATGACCAGCTCCATGGGATCCTGAGATACACGAAACAACAAAAAGTGTGAACTTTAAGACACATGGTGTAAAACCAAACAAAACCTATATCTATATATATGCACACACGAAGTTCTTGTTACAGTATACATACTAAAATCCTTTGACAGACAACCTATTCCAGCTTCATAGCTTATTTTTATGCCACTAAGAGTAAAGGCTAAATTCAAGTTGGGAAATCAGTACCACTTAAGTCAAGCCTATAAAGATATAACTTTGTATATTAAAAATCCCAAACCATTAACATACAGAAACTAAAGCCTAAGTATTTGAAAGCCTCAAGACGTAGAGGAATTACCTGCTCAAAACACGTGCATGTGCCTATCCTGAGCATCTCATGAAAACCAGGGATGTTTGATTTTAGTAGAGTTAGGTATATCCCCAAAAAGTAATACAGAATGATCTCTGGTCTGCAAATAAGGATTAGACTTCCATTTCAAAACCAGGATTCTATATATTGCAACTGTCATCCTCTCCCCAGAGATACAAGTTCATATTTAAGGTTTTAAAGCCTAGTAAAACACTCCTTAAAAATTGATAAAACCCGACTTCCTTCCCCAGGGAAATTAATTCCCTCCAGATTAACATATCAGCCGCCCAAAGGAGGAAGCTTTAAAACTATGACGTCTCAACAGCAGCTGCACTGAAGGAAAGCCACACAAGCTTGAAAGAAAAGCTTGAGAGTCATTGAACTCAGTGGGTGAGGTACCACAGCAGTGAGATAACCCGGTCTCAAAGGGAATGACATTATTATACAAACTCTACGCCGGTCACTGCATGGTCTACAAGATTACACATTTTCCTTGTATTTGCATAGACACACGCCTTTCCCTCTGTGTGTGAGGGTGTGTATATATATATATTTTAATAATTACAAAGGAGAGAGAATAACACATTGTTTTAAGGACAGCTTTTTTTTTTTAACAAAAACAAACCATAGTTACATATGAAATTGGGAATACCATTGAGGCTGTACAACAATCACAATGGCAGAGCTGAAGAGCCAGCTTTGCTTTCTTTAAACAGCCCTAAGCTTAAGAACACACACGTCTGGGAATAAGATTCCTGATGTTCAGAAATCCCTTGAAAGACACTCTCTGGGCTCAAAAGCTGCAACAACTGCTCTTCTTTGCAGAGCTTGGGAAAAGAGCAGATGGAGAGCGCTCCCTCCATCCTTCAGGCATCAGTTATTTCTTTCTATTGCAGGAGGAAAGTGCATTTTTTGGAGAGCTTTCGTTTTAGCCAAGGCACCAGCTCCATCAGCATTTTACTGAGACAATGCCTCCATGGATACTTAAAGTGAGATACAGCTGAGAGAGGCAGCTGTATCCACCCTCCCTCCCCCTGTTATAAGAACCAGGTTTCAGCCTGATCTGAATTATAAGGTGTGTGTGTGGGGGGAATATTTGATTTTCAGCTGGGTCAGTTCTCTGTTCCACCCCTCAGCACTCTCCAAACACACCTTTTCAGGGTAAAGGGAGGGAAATGGTGCTGTAATTTTCTGTTCTCTGGTACAGTGTACCACACAGTAGTACTTATGCCAAGATGGTAGCAGGAACAAGTGGCCAAGGTGAGCGTGGGTGTGGGACCACCTATGTTGGTGGTCAGCAGTTCCATCTGAGATCACCTCAAAGCAAAATCACGGAGTCAGACTGTGAAAGCAAGTGATTTCATTGGTCTTTTCCAACAATCACAGTTTCTTTGATCATGTCAAGTTAAGAACATCTTCTCTTCCTTAATAGATCCCCCCTGCCCTTTTAATTTTTAATTTGTTTTAAGACTGGTGCACATCCCATTCTGCAAATAACCACTGAAAGACTGCAGCAGTTGCTGATACAAGCTCAAATAAAAAAAACTACTGAACTAGCCTTTCGACCCCTGGCTATGGGCCTAAGTGTCATCTCCGTTTTTTCTCTTGGACTCACTAAAGTCAACTTTAAAGTTATTAACACTTCTGGCAGAAGATCAAGCTTTTTCTTCAGACAGAAAGAGATAACAAAAAAACTACAACGGACCAGTGGTTCTCAAAGCCTGAAGAGTTACTTCTATCACCTTTTATTCCCCCTTCAAAGGATCCAGTACGTAATGAGAACACCACAGCAGCACACTCTGGCAGTGAGGAAGGCCGAGGGCATGCCAGGCTGTTAACAGGAGCACAGTCCAGGAAATGGATTATCCTCCTCTACTCAGTCCCTGCGAGACAATCTCTACACACTGGATCCAGTTTTGAGTCCCTCCAGTACAGGAAAGACATCAACCACCTGGAATGAGCTGAGTGGGGGGCCCCCAAATTGGTCAGAGGAGCACTTGGCCTGGAAGGAGAGGCTGAGGGACTGGGACTTGTTCAGCCTGGAGCTTTGGGGAGAACGTGACAGAGCATCCTGCCTGGACCCCACTGCGAGGGGGTTTGAGAGAGGATGGAGCCAGGGTCTCACTGCTGTGAATGGTAGGAATATGAGAGAGAACAGGCATAAGTTGGAACAGAGGAGGTTCAGACTGCAGATAAATAAAACCTTTTTCCCTCCACAAGGGCAGGCAAGCAGCGGAGCAGGCTGCCCAAAGGGGTTGCATAGGCTCCATCCTTTGACGTTTTAAAGGCCCTCCTGGACAAAGCCCAAGCAACTGTGTCTGATCCCAAAGCTGATCCTGCTTTGAGTAGGTCGTTGGACCTCTTGAGGTCCCTATGATCATATATCACATATATATATAAAAATATATATATATATGCACTTCCCTTAAAAAAAAATTATGAAATGATTACTTGAAACAGACAAAAAATATTCAAGAATTAAAACTTTATTGCAAGTGGCAGTCAGCTCAACAGTAAATAATATTCAAAATTGACTATTTTTCAAATGAGTAGATGGCAATTAGGCTGATTTTGAATAAATATATGAATATTTTGTCATCTCTGATGACAGAAGAAGTCTGCATCCCTTCCCTTTGAAAAATTTAGGATTTCACACGCAGAATAAGATGCTAAATTTTGCCTAAAGTCGTTTAAAAGTATCACAGTTAGGAGTTACAAACACACACAGCATCAGAAGAGAGACTTATCACTTTCACTGGCTGCACACAAGGATAGGAGTGTTCTTAAAATTCTTGAGAAAAGAAAAAAGAAGAAAAAAACAATTTGTCTAAATGAGTTCACCACCGTAAACTCTTCTCATCTGCCCTTAATCTAGTTACACCAAAGTTGCCTCAAGTCATTTGGCCACTGTGGTCATGCCCATCACAAGTGCTCTTTGTGGGTACCAGCCTGGCCGGCCACCTGCCCCACTCTCCTTTCTGTACTTTCTGCTGCTCCACCTACACTTCTGTGCCAGCCTCCTCTAGAAAGATCACACAGCAGTCCCATCCTTTCTGCTGCGCCTAAAAGGCCAAAACAAGCAAAAAGACTGCCCCAAAAAAGTTTTTCACCAGCTCCCAGACAGGTTTGATGCCTTTCCCAGGTGCTTCAAGAGCAAAGTGCTAAGTATTTCTGTCCCACATGGGCTGCAACAGCTTTGCAGTTGGCACCCAAATAACCTGCTCAGGCTAGTTTTCCGCAGGGAGGCTGACAGAGGTGTTTTTCAGGTCTTTTTCTCACTACTAGCAGCCACCAAGGGAGTCCAGCTTTACCCTATTAATTTATTTTTTACTGTCCAGATACACATCTCAGCTGTCATAGGGCTGATGAGGGACTCTGCAGCTAATTAACCATTTCCTAATTTGCATAGGTTTCATACACAAGCAACACTTAGGATATCAAATCAAAGCAGGGGCTCCAAATCTTCTAGTGTGACAGAACTCCAATTGTACTCTAGATACTCATCCATAAACTCAGCTGACTCAACGTTTAAAAAGGCTCACCCCAATCTGTCATTCCATGGTCAGAAGTTAAAATAAATGCAGTTTTTCCATCATTTCCATAGAAATTTTCAATCATCGAAGCAATTTCTTTTATACCCTCGTCAACTTTTTTAATATTCTCCTTGTACTCCCTAGAAAAGTAAGAAACAGTGTTATTAAATTCCAGGTGGCTCTCACACTTGGTATAAAGCAAGTTATCCATGGTCATAATGCCCAGTCCTTCGATTATAGACAGCTTTACACTCTACAGAACCTCAAGAGAACAAAAGGCATCCTACATATAAAATCTCTTCTCTTCCAAGTCTTACATGAGAAACTAAATGGTCACAGCACAGTTTGAAGGTTCCTGGAACTACAGTCTCAAATGGATGTTTATTTATATTTCAAATCTGACCTGTCCTTGATTGAAGACTATAATTTAGTCACCCACGGGTATCAGGCAAGTTAAGGCAGATACCAAACTACGGAATTCCGGAAAACTCAAATATCTTAAATTGTTGAGTTTCAAAAATTATTCAAAAAAAACTTTAAGCCAGTAACTAAATAACAAAGATAGATCTCGCCACGCAGGGACTGTTTTGAGATGATTCAGGGATCAGCACAGATCCCACAGTTTTGTGGAATAGAGGCTAAACCAAAAATGTGTATATTTTTAGAAAAAGTGACCACAATTACTTTTCAGCAAACTAATTTTCTATTTGTTGCTGTTGCAAAAGTCAGTTTTAACACTCTATCTTCAAAAAATCATAACAAAAATAACATGAGACAAACAGCAAGTATGAACTTGGGAATGATGTAGGAAATCAGAGCAAGGATTTTGAAAGTATGCAGGGATTGAGAGAAAGACACAATATCCTACATTCAAAGCATGGGAAGAAATGAAAAGAAAGTTCTCAAATAGCGCACTTCAAGTTGAATTGGTGATGAGTACCATTAGTCTAAACTCTTCTGTTCGTTCAAGTGTCCTAATGAAAGCTAAAGCATAATGCTGAAATTTGCAGCCATTATTCCTGAACTTAATGTTGTCTATAAATTCAACCATAGCATTTCAGCCATAGGGAATCAGAGAACTGTTCCCATTTTATATTTGAAACTAAAATTTCCTACATGTCCTCTAGATCATGTATGGACCATAACTAAGACGACCTGCTAAAAATCAGACTATAACCAGGCACAGGTTTATGGCAAAAATCTGTCGCTTCTACAGAGGAGACCCTAAAACAAAAAAAAAAAAAACACAGAAAATTCAGAACATAAGTAATCACGGTGACATACATGACCTATTGTAGAAACTCTCAAGACTGCAAGTCTTGTTTCAGGCTTGATAAATAGCACTGTTAAAAAAGTTACTGTAGGCATTTAAAAATATTAAGAAAGATATGGTTAATCTCTCAATTACCATGAGTTTGGCCGATGAGCATGTCCATTTGTGTCTATGCCTAGCAAATGAAGGAACAGAACCACTTTGTCTTCATGCAGTGCAGAGAACAACGTTTGATTACTTCTGGAAGAATTAAAGAAGCTCTGTATGGAATAAACCGTTAAGATATTAATCAGAGTGCAATGGAAAAAGATGATAGGCAGACTATTAAAAATAAAATGCAACTGTTCTCATTTCAAAATGCCAATAGTTATTAGAGTTATGAAAGAGAAAAAATAATTACTTCCCAATTTACTTCTTGGAGGATAACTACCATCAATATAGTCAGTCCAAAATTTCAGCCTAAGGCAGGCAACACTTCTCAAGTTGAGGTGTTTTTTTTTTTGTTTTTTATGTGTTTGAGTTTCTTTAGGCAGAAATACCAAATAACGGGTATCATCCCCTCTTTACCTCCTACATAATCACAACTATGCACCGTTCCCAAGATCCACTTACGGCTTTATATTTCCATTGATTTATCGATTTCAAGCTAGAAGCAAAGGTCTCAAATACTCTTGCTTTGGAAGCAAGTGCTGGAGGACTGAGATACCAAGCTACAAGTCGTTTGCAGAAGCCAAAGTAAAACAGAAAAGAACAAGACACACTTTGCAAATACATGAACTACAGAACATACATCTGCCTCGCACACATCCTGCTTAAGCATCCCTGAGGCAGATGCCGGGGCGATTTTCCCCTCAGATTGAATGAGTCTTGACATGGCTATTCTGTGTTAGACCAGCCATATTACAGCAATGCAAAATGCAGGCAGACAGCTATTCCAACATGATCTCCTTAGTGACAGCACTGCCCAAGGAAACAAAGTTGGGTAGCATTTTAGTTCGAAGAGCATCCAGAGACCCATTTCAATACACTAATATAAAGGAAAGTGTCTTCGAATTTCACACAAGAGTCCAGGGAAAATGCTGACAGAGCCAGTGAACCATGTCTGCCACCATAGAATAAAGCAGTCCACTCCACACTTGTGATAGTGGTGGAGCTCCTAAAAACTAAAGCTCATACCTTGTGTAAACAAAAGTCACTGTACCCAGAGGAAGACCAAACTGGCAGCAAGATTACCATAGTAAGCCATGTCAGGAAACCATGGTAGTACACAATTCCACCCCCCCACCCCCCACCCCCCGAATCTACATAAGCCGCATGGACTAATATTTGCACACTCTCAACTTGAGTTCTTGTCCAAACAAAATCAAGACCAAAGTCCAGAGGTATTTTAAATGAAGATAGAAGAACAAAATTCAATCACATTCAATAGCAATATAGTTATTTTTATGGAGATTTCCACTTCTCACAGGGGTCCGTCCACCTGCACATATTTGACAGCAGACTGAAGAAGCCCTCCAGAGCACACCAGTAACTTGCAGGATACAGTATAAGTCTGTTTTCTTATTTTAATTAAATAAAAGGAAGCAACATATCAAAACAGACAAACAGGAAACTCCCAAAATTAAATCCAAAATGTAGATCAATATTAGAAGGCAGGTATTTTTCTATCATGGACTGATAAAGCGAAAGAAGCCGTTGTGTGGAAGGCAAAGCCTGAGCTTCTCTTCTCCCACCAGATGAGTCCCAATGACATACCAAAACCACCCCACCCCCCCAGCCACCTCGTAACCCAGAGCAGCAGCAGCCGCCAGAAGAGTTTGCCCAACCTCTGGCTAATTAAGAATGAGATGACAAAAGAAAGATGGGTGCGACCTAAGATGTGGCACCTTTTCCCAGAGCAAATAGCAAACTTTAACTCATGGAACATTTCTTTAAATGGTTTACTGAAAAACAAAAAAAAACCAAATAGGAAGTTCACCACAAGGAGTTATCTTAAGCTGATAAAGGTGGTGAGTTGGTAAGCAGGACATCAAACAGCAGGGACAAAACCCACTTCACCTTGCTCTTGAGGTTGCCAGCACTATCCTTGTATCTCCTTGTAGCCTGCTAAAGGCCTCGTCTTTTTGGTACTCAGTATTCGCAAAACCTGAGACCTACCATCACTCAACACTAGCTGCCAAGCCACCCTTACATGTTCACTATATATATATATATATATACACACACACACACACTCTCTAGGTTTCTGCCTCAAATGCCACCAAGAAGTTTCAGGAATGGGAGTAATCAACAGAGGCTGGGATGATTCAGTTTCTCCAGTCTCAAGAAAAGGTAGCTAAGGAGAGATCTCACTGCTGTCTACAACCATACACTGGGAGGGTGAAGAGAAGATTGAGCCAGCCTGCTCAGAAGGCCTTGATGATGATGGGGCAAGGGGAAACTCCCAATTTGAAATGTGGGAAATTCCAGTAAGATGAAGAGACTTTTTTTTAAAACAAAACAAAAAATAACTGTAGCCAGATATTGGAACAGGTACTCAAGAGGTTGCTGAAGATGCTCAAAACTTTTCTGGGCAAAGCCTGAGCAGCCTGCTCTAACTGGACCTCATTCATGCAGGGAGTTGGACTCGATGACCACTACAGCTTTCTTCCAGCCTTCTTTTTCAATGATTCTGGCAACTTTTCTATGATTTTCTGGCAACTAACAACAAATAATACCCTTGCTACAACTGATACACAATAAGCTTCCCATTAAAACATTCACAGTAAACTATAAAGTTAATTATAATATAATACTAAATAAAATATTACAACAGAAGTATGATTACAACTGTGAAACCTTTAGTATCATCTCCCTCCTTGGATCGGAGAAAGCAAAGAATCATAGAACAGTTCAGGTTAGAAGAGACCTTAAAGATCATCTAGTTCTAACGCCCCTGCCATGAGGTTCTTGCCCAGAAGAAAAAAAAGACTACCTGGAAGGTCTAGAAAATACAGGATTTACTGATGTCTGAACAAAATATGGACTCCACAGATGTTTAACAGAAGTTCTTGGGGACCGTTTGCTGCCCCAGAGCCTCCCCTGCAGCATTATCCTTTAATAGAGCTGATAAAGTGTTGCTGACTGCATAGATGCACAGGGAGAAAGAGACCAAACAAACTTTCTCCTTTCACAAAGCTCTTTCATACATAAATCTAGGACAACTTAAATTGGTTGATTAAAGCTGTGCGCACTAATTTGTGCTGATGAGAGTTTACATAGTTATGCCAGTTTTTAGATATAAAATAAATGTACAAAGGCAGGATAAACATATATATGCCAGGTTTATATCAGTTGAGCATGCTCACGCACAAGACTCCTACACGTACTTAAAATAAATCATTCAACCATTGTACTCCTAATTAGAGCAGAGCTATCTGTATTGAAATCCACTGGCAAAAATCAACATCAGGTCATGGCACCGTCTACAGAGCTTCAAAGTTTAACATCATTCAGTTCTGGACTCCGGCCCCCACCCTGCACAGAAGGGACAGTCTGAAGGCTTGGTCTGGCCTTCTTCCAGCAGAAAGGGGACAAAGGAAGAATGAAGTACTGTGTTCAAAATGAGAAAGAAAAAAAAAAGAGAAAGAAAAAGTAATGTTTGTCATCTGCACCTACATGCCCACTTAAGTCAGAAGACATCTATGGAATACCTTGAACATAACCTACCCTGTGGTCATAATAAATTGTGGTTTGACCATTACTGGGACTCATCTCCAAGACTGTTTGAGTTCCTGGAATTTTAATCATTTTACCCTAAAAGAGTTCAATCTTATAAAAGTGTTTTTCACAAAATACTTAAAAAAAATCAGAAATGCATTAAACACTTCATGGATCTGAGAGCTTGCCAGGACTCACAAAGTGCCCCTCACTTTAGGTCTCACAAAGGCAGACCAGTGTGGAGCAGCAGCCAAGCGGTGGGAAGAGAAGGGGCCAACACCGACTATGAGCTACAGAAGAGGTCCTCCTTTGCATACATGGACCTCATTGCTAACAATGAAGGGAAGACACACCATAGATCTGAGATCTTACGTGGGGTCCTGAGGTATTCTGCCTGACCCCTCCCCAGCCCCTGAACACATGGACAGCATTTCCCAGGGAGCTTTCCCAACTTTCGCTTTAAGATAACAAGATGAGGGGTGGGTCTCTCCTGCCTTCTCCTCTTCTGGGAAAGACATGGAAATGCAAAAGAGGACATGGCAGATGAGGTGCTTAGCAACATGGTTTAGTGGTGGTTTTGTCAGTGTTAGGCTGATGGTTGGACTCAATGATCTTAAAGGTCCCTTCAAACCTAGACAATTCTATGATTTTAAAAAGACCACTTTTTTGCCTGTTAGTTAACGTAGACTCCCACTATTCTGCTCCCTAATTTTTCTTTTGCACAGACTCAAACTATGATCTAGATAAAGGTTATTGAGCTAAGAATCATTGAGCCACATCACATTAAATTATATTCAGTCCCTTAATTATTTTGAAGGCTTCTAAAAAACCCGCAGAAAACAGAAAAAACCCACAGTCAATCAACTCCATACCCATCTGGATCTCCAAGCCACTCCCAAACTATTACCACGCAGTGAGTTTTAACGCAACTGCAGATAAAAACCCCACCCAGTCTAGTCTATACTCAATTTTCTGTCCCAAGAAAGGGCTAGGATCACCTCATACCACAAGGAGACATAACAGGAACTATCAAGCATCATAAATTTTGAGTGGAGGAAAAAAATGTAAGTAATCTGCTTCTGATCCATACAAATAGAAACTAGTCAGAATTTAACATCTCTGGACCAACTGAGTTACTCTTAGTTAACTGCTTTTTAAGAGAAGCAGCAATTTTAGGGTGCCAGCACTAGTAGCCCAAACATTAGTTATCCATTCTCCATTTTATCCCCATCTTTCTTGGGGCAGAGGAAGCCACAAGTGGCCCTTGTGATGCTTGGGACCTGCTGACTACACAGTGGAGAGGGAGTACAGCTTAGTGCCTTTTACTTCCTAGAAATCCAGGGACTATTTTATTCAACATAGAGTTAAATGGTATGTTGCTAAGTATTTGAGATAAAACTCAAAGGAAGAAAAAAAAAAAGTAGGCAAAGGAGAACTTAGATTTTCAGCAAATTGTCATTGTTACTTACATATAATCTCACCAGCATAGCTGAGAATTGTTCAAGTTATAATAGCAGAGTGACCTCAGTTTCAGTCAGCCTTAAGCTTCATGCTTCTGAAGCAATCACTGATGTGCAATTGAAGAGATGATTAATGGAAAGAGTGTTTTACAGCAGTCAATCAAGTCCTATCCATTCACAGTATGAAATTTAGGTAGGCAAAATAAGGCTTTAAAATAATGGTGCTGGTTCCAAGGAAAAGGTCATGATTAATGGCATATATATCAAGCGTATCATTATAGTTTGAAAGAAGAAATGCCATTAGGTGTTTTGAAGCAAGAGAAAGGTAGTACCACCCTCACATACCTGTGCAGCTCCAAGTGACAGCAGGGCGCAACTTTAAGACAGCAGCTATCCGAGTGTAATTGACAGTCTAATTCAATTTGTATTATTCATACGCATTACACCATGCAACCTGGCACAAGTGCAGGTTCAGGGAGAGGCTGGCAGAAAACACATCTTTTTTTCACTTGCAAACTCAGAAAATCACTTCCTTTGAAAATTTGCAAACTATAATGAATTTTTCCACTCTACGTCACTGTTTAAAGCAGACCAACCCTTGGTTTCCTAATGAAGTTACTGATTTGGTTTATTTATTTATTGGTTTATTTGGTTTCATTTTTGGTTTGATTTGATTTATGCTGGTTAGCTAATGTTAGTGCACACAGCCCAGAGATCTGGGTTTTATTAAGTCCATCAACATTCTTATGAGATACAGAAAGTAACTCACCTAATTGCTCCACTGATAAAGATATTTATACACCAGTACCCACTATCAGCATTTCTTAATCCAGGACAAGTGAGGTAGCATGGAATAACATGGATGTAGGAATTAATGAATAATCAGAAACTATGTGCTTTGGACTATTTATTCTTAGAGTGACAGCGTCACAGAAAACAACAGTCATGAACCCGCACTGACCCAAGTCAGCTGAGCAGAGCACCATGTGAACAAGTTATGCTGCTTCAGGGCCTAAACTGCCTCCGCCCCCCCCACCCCCCCAAACTAACCATGACTTCTGACAGCCACAGCATAGCATGAACCACAGCAGATAATCAGGAATCAGCTACGTGCATCAGAACAAGCCACGCTGTATAATTACAGTGGGTAAAAGCCTGACTAAAATTAAGTCAGTAATATTGTCCATTTCTCTCTCATAATGGAGACTTACCATTTCTGCCTTGTCATAATCCTTGTTATAAAAACCTTAACTAATCACATTCTGTAGTGCTTTAAAATGGGCTTCAGATTATATGCAAATTTAAGACAAAGAAAAGCCAACTATGTTTTTAAAGCATTTTTATTAGCACTGAATAACAAAAATACTTCCTCTAATCTTCCACTACACTAGTCATGATAACCAATTCAATCAGTTTTTACTTATGATCCCAAGTGATAGGTCTTTCAAAAATTTCGTACTTCCTAGTTCTATGATGAAGTTAACATGCAGCTGTGCTTTTTATACACAAGTAGCATAAAAAGATTCTCTGCTCACCTTAACATGATCAAAAACCCACATGTCAAGCTTGGCTGCATCTTGTGCTCCAAAGTCTTCACTTTCTGCTGTGTAACAAAATGTATAAACGTGATCTCCAGTAGCACCTGCAAAAACAATACAGATGGAAAACTTTTCTCTGTCTCCTATTCCTTCTTTTCTCATAGTTAAAAAAAACACAAATATTAATGCATTATTTTAAACTTTCCCATCATTTATGGTTTTTTTTGAAGCCTGGATACCATTTAAACTCATTAGCTTATCAGCACCTCAGAGGAGTGAGGAGCAATGTTATCCAGTACGCTCAGATGAGGAAATAAAGTATGGAAATGCAGACAGTAGAACAAATCCCTGTTAAACCAAATTAAACAGAATTTAGTTTTGAAACAAGGAATTTCACTGAGAAACTTCTAACAGAGAAAGCTACACGTTAAGAGCCTTGTTTGAACACAAGGTTTTTTCTTTTTAATAAGAAAATGTACTTATCTTGTGGTAGTTAAACTGAATCATACAAGACAATGCCCTATCAATGAGGCCTTTTACACAAGAAAACATCATACATCACATATGAAGAAGGCAACAGGAGGAATGTTACTTAGTTACTGTACATCAGTTCTAGGAGGCAACACAGTATTGAAAGCCAAGTGGAAAACTTCAGAAAGACAATATTCAAAGTCTGCATCTTTAAAACATGGATTCAAAATATGAAAGGGAGAACTACTGGACTATGTTCAGGCATAAAGTAAAACATGAGGGCCACCGATGCGAAAACACAGCATCTGGACAAGGCAATTTCTGTACTCACTGTCAAGAGAGCAAAGCAGAGAAAGGGCCGGGGGGGATGATGGAGACCTTGGAGAAAGTAAACTTCTGAAGTCCTAGAAAGATCTGAAGTTAGGTGGGATTTAATGAAATAACTCAGTCAATGGCCGAGATGTTACAGCTCTGGGATGCTGTTTCTACTGTGACTACGTAAACTGCCAGAGGGAAAATGTTCTTCTATCAGTTGATGGCCAGAGGGAATATAACCTATTTGCTGGATGTCACAATTATATAATGCAGTTTTGTAAGCTTCCAAGCTTGTGAATGAACTAACATCCCAGTATAAGGGAGCTCTTTAACCAAGATTATGTCCAAATCCACACAAGGGATGCAGGTATTTCAGGCCATGAAGATGAAAGCTGGCACAGGTTTTCTGCTGCAGCTCCCCCCTGGCCCCCAGGAGACATTACGACTACTTATAACCCAGAACACTCGCTGCAATTCTCACAGTCTGAAAGAAAAAGAAGAACATACTTTCAGGCATTAAAAAGTGAATTAAGGAGTTCCAACTGGTGGATAAATAACTCAAAAGAAGAACTAAGCCCTGGCCATCACTGTCAGGATGACTGATGGTCTAAGAGGGTAGAGTGCTGTACTGTTTTTCTGCAGTGTCACAGCAAACCTGAGAAGACTTGTCTTTGAGAGGTGCCACGCCAACGAAGCCAAATGAAAGCATGCAGTTTGCAGACCGGCCAAAGGAACACATCTATTACTTACCCATTTCTAATTTCTACCAGAGAAAAAAAAAAAACAACACACCACCCAACCCTGCACTGCAAAATGACGCCATACTAGGAAAGTTTTGGACTGCCTACATAGCTTAAATATTGGAGATTTTTTTTTTTTTAAATAAGAAAACCTACTATGCAATATGTTACAAAATATTATTTTACTGTTGTTGTTTGAGAGATGGCAGGCAACAGTATGCCGAATATTTTCTTTAAGTCTTGGGATGAGGAAACAAAAACAGGATAGAGAAGCCAGGGATGGAATGGAAAAAATGGGATGGAAGCCAGGGATGAAAACGTCCTTTAGAAGCAAGCACAGAGCTCTACTGGGTTTGGTGCTGCCATTACACTAAGGGAAATAACTGGAGGTGCCAGAAACTCCCACACCAGATACCACCTATTCCTATTGCAGACTTGTCTGGCACATCATCTCGCCCTCAGCATCAATATTCAAATATTAGGATCAGGGATCAAGTTATCACCCTCTTACAATAAGATTTACGTCCTGCAGAAAGCAAAGATCTCGCTCTGCTGGTGGGGTAGGTCCTGCATCTGACAAGTCTTTCATGGGTCCAGCAGGATACTTTTGCTAGCAAATTTTGCAGGCACAGAAGAAGGGAAAAAAGAATGAAGGCACAAGGACAGTCAGACATAGAGCTGACAAAGCGTGGGCATCAGAGAGCTGTCAAACACAGCCAGGTGAGGAATGTGAGAAATTCTGCATTTTTCTTGGTGCACTGTAGGAACAAGGAACTAGAAGAGGAGACCAAGAGGCCTGTCTGTCCAGAATAACCCTGACAAAGGCTTGTCTCGGTTGTCCCTACGGTTTTGATGATACCCTTCTTCATACTCAAGCGAAACAATGATCCTAGCCTTGCTGCTAGTTTCCAACAGAGAGAAAGGGAACCTATGGAACAAATGGCAATCTGGGTGCAAAGGACTAACATCTACTTCCCTTAATAGAAGCAACAACCTCAGCTCCTTTTTCAGCGTGGCATTTAATATTCTAGATTATACTCCAGCCTAGACCCATGACAAAACAGTACAGAACTAAGACTGTTCCAAGTCAAACCTCAAATCTGGCAAATGTAAAAGAAAAACTCAGAATTTTAAAGAGCATTTTGGAAATAACACAGGCATTTTGAAAGTACATTATTTTCAGATGGTTTCCAGGTCATAATCTAAAAATGTCATAGAAAATAAAGTTAAAATTAGCACACTGAATTTGTGTAGCTGTTGTGGTTTAACCCCAGATGGCAAATCGGGCCATGCAGCCGGTCACTCACTCCTCCCCCTCAGTGGGGTAGGGAGAAGAGGGAGAAAAAGCAGGGGTAAAAAAGGAAAAAAACCCAACCCAACACATGGGTTGAGATAAAGACAGTGTAATAGAACAGTAACAAG
>VYZM01013524.1:1440420-1464378 GCA_013398915.1 Dromas ardeola
ACAGAGCTGCGGCAGCGGTGGGGGGGGGGGGGCGCGGGGATAACAATGGCAAAAAAATTATACAAAATAAAGTGATGCAACACAAATTGCTCTCACCGCCCAAGGCTCCCAAGGCTCAGTTGCCCAGCTCGACCCAAGCAGCAACTGTAGATTCCTGCCCGCCAGCCAACTCCCATTTATATACTGAACATGGCATCAATGGTATGGAATATTTCTTTGGCCAGCTAGTCCTGTCTATGCTCCCTCTCAGCTTCTATGGGACGCTCAGAGTCCTTGATTTAATATAAGCATTACCTAGCAACAACTAAAACAGTATGTGTTATCATCCTTATACTCATACTAAATCCAAAACACAGCAGCTACTAGGAAGAAAATTAACTCTATCCCAGCTGAAACCAGGACAGTAGCTTAAGTTTAACTATTAGAAACTAACACTTTTTGATCCTGCTTAAGTAAATTGCACGCCAGTTCCAAAGGTACTTCGGCCATTTTCTCAGACTAAAACACTAATCCCACAGTCACTGAGACTTCAACAAATTTAGATTTCATGCATATCTACATTGGTATTAAAAGAGACCTATGAGCATTTTCTTTACCTTCTCTATAGAATCCTCAACCATTTCATTAAAATATTTATTTTATGATAGGAAAAGGACCTGAAGAACATAGACAATGACAGGAAACAAAGGATTTTTCTCTCCTCTCCATAAACAGCAGGGGTTATATACTCTTTAGGCATCATCCAATGAAAGTGGTGAAACAGTTAACAAAATTCTGAACGTTTTGGCATGATAAAACACATACAAGAAGAGTACTATGATCTCACTAACTTGCAACATGGAAAGAGGAACAGAAATTAAGCTATGCTCCCCTATCCACTTCTTGGCTTTTCTGTAAAAGTAAAGTTAAAGAACAAACACTTGATTCCATTCCCTTCGGTATTATAAAACTTTCCTCTTTGGAAACTCTGTATTATAAAATCATTTCTGTGTTATAAAACTTCTCTTTGAAAGAAGGGGAAATACCTTTTTCTATTGAAAGACGTTAATCTACCTTACTAACATGAGAAACTATGATTCGTTTTCCCAACACAGCACCTACTTCTCAGGTACAGTGCTGCACTAAACCTTTCTCAATTTGGGGGGATTTCCCTCCCCCTGCAAAAGAAAGCTCCATTGTTGACGCCACTCAGAAAAAGCCATATTGAAAGACACAGCAACAGTATGATATTACTCTTGCACATCCCTCCAGATAACATCAAAGCTGCTTCCAAGTCCTATTCTTATCTTCCTACTCAAACAAAACTAGTAGAAGGACTGGGCTCTGGGAAATTCTTGAATTCCCCAAATATTTTCCCAAGAACATATCTCAAAAAATGTAAATAAGCTGTGCAAGGCTAGTGTACTACCTTTCTCCTCTGCCCAGCCACCATCACAATATTCCAAAATACAAACTGTAATCTGAGGTCATGGGAAATTATCAGGAGATATTTTTACAGCTTACCATAAAGGATGAAGCAAAGAACAAAAAAGAGGGGGGTGTGGGGGGAATATCAGGAGGCGAAGTGGAAGAGACTGGAGTTCAGAAAAAGTTCAAGAATCATCATGAGAAATATGTATACTTTTTCTAAAGCAATGTTAGATTCCACTCCTATCCTGCCTATCGCATTTTTCTAATTTGTGAATGCCGGTACTTAAAATATTTTAACAGCAGCATATCCCCTATCTTGTCTCCTTTTCACTTCAGTCTGTTTTACCCTGAGATTATGGGAAAGGGTGTATATACCCTCATTCTTCCAAGAACAAAACCAAAATTAAACTTGGAGACTCTTTAAACGTTTGAAGTGTTGCTCAGCAATCTCTGCATGCTGAAAGACCAATTGCACGTGGCTGAAAAGATTTTAATATGCTGCACACAATGGGGAAAAGACCTCAGCTTCAGGAATAGTAGCAGGCAGCTCCTACTTGCATAAGGTTCTTCCCTTTACACATTGTTGTTCTGGAGTAGAAGCAGGATAACCCACAATAAGCTACTTCTCCAGCTCAGACACGCAAAAAGCATGGCTGCAGTTCTATCACCCAACTCACCGGCAGCTGCATGCAGAGGAAGAAAAACCCCAGCTGCAGGCTTGCAAACAAAAGCTGTAAACCTCAACCAAAGAAAAAATATTAGGTCCTTTTAACTAAGGGTGTGTTTCATTTAGTATGTTGATAGAATTAGGTAAGACCTATTTAAATGGATGAATAATAAATGGGGATATCCTCTTTAAAAGCTTGCTTCTTTTTCTCCACCCCGTCTTGAATTTACAAACTAGAAATCAGGTATACACAAATATACAAACTGGAAATACTTTATTCACCTTCTTCTCTAACTCACAAATTTTAAGTGTCTCTATTTTACTACCTGATAACTACGTGTTGAAGATTCGTAAAATTTCACCTTACCTTTTGCGAACATTGGCAAAATATCTGGGCTTCCCCAGCTCCAAGTATATTTACTTTCGTTGAAAACAGAGTCAAATTCCACTGGATTCTCCTTCCATCCTGTTAAACAAACACACCTGGATTTAAATGGGGTCGCCAGAAGATCTCATTGACTGCTACGATTGATAGTCTATGCAAAATGTTTGTTGTTGTGCTTTTGGTGGTTTTGTTTGTTTGTTTTTGTTTGTTTTTCTTTTTTTTTTAAAAAGTTTCCCTTAAATTATTTCACAATGAACTCCACTTTTTGAGTCTCTGTTTTACTTCCATTTCAACCTCTATTTGCAATTAGTCCCCTATTCATTAAGAAGTGAGCTGAAAACCTAAACCAATCTCATTATGGAGGGATTCAAACAGACAAAACACACAGCTGGTTTACCTTCAAAACAGCTAAAATTCTCCTGAATTCTAAATCCCCTGTTGTCTGAACTCAGCTTTTGGCATTATAGGCAATAAATTACACACTAATATATCGTATTTCCAGTGGTCACGTTTGACCTCATCACGATAAAACCTCCATGATGTTCTGTTTCCATGACAAGGCAGCTGACAGAAATATAAAGAGATGCTCTTAACAGCAATTCCCGCCAATCCTGCATTTGTAGCAGATGTCAGAAGGAAGAACCTTTTCATTAGGAACACGGACAAGACCAAGTAATTCCTCTTACCTCCCCTGTCCAAAACCAACACACAATATTACAAGTGCTGAGGCCTGGAAGCCTGGGGGAAGGCAGAGGACCACAAGAAAAAAGTCAGTAATGCAAAGGCTTGTTCCACGTTATTAACACCAAGTATGCAGTAACACACCCAGCTAGTTCTGCACATGACACACAGTTGAGGTTTTTGCTTTATTTTTGCTTTATTTATTGCCACTGATTCTCCAACTCATCCTAGCAATGGTTCAGCTAAGACACTGCAGTTCACTTCTTGGTTGTGACATCTACTTAACCATCTCCCATTACATCCCAAATGATAACTAAAAACTCTGTTACATTAAAAGACCATTCCATAAGGTTCTTTTGCTTTTAGACTCAGGGTGCTAAATTTTACCACATTACAAAATATCAACTCATGTAGGCTATTTTCATAGCTATCAATATCAAGAGTGGGAAATCCATCTAAAATGATTCTTTTCCATATAATCTTGGTAAACAAACCACTATGCAGGCATTTATCAGTAATCATCTAGAAGCCCAGCACATCACTGAAACACCTGATTTTGGAGGACAGTGTTCAAAGCTTTAGGCCTGGCATACCTTTAGCAACTGCACTGACATCTTCATAAAATCCAGCTATAAGCGCAACATGTCCTGGCCTGGATTCTGTTGGGACCCGGGTGTGAGAGATTCCCCAGCTGCCATTATTCTCTAGAACACTCCTGAAAACAGGATACAAGGCATTTAATGCTTATGACTTTTTGAAAGTACAATGAATTGCAGATAAAAAGAGCCACAGGTAGATGTGAGATAGGAAACGCAAAAAAAACCCCAGACTAAAACAGATTTTCACTACCGCCTGCTGTGCAGCAAAACAAGCAGAACATTAACCTGCAAGTAGTTCTATATTGTAACACCCCACAGAGAACATTACTATTGTTGCCCATCAGCACTGCAAACAGATGAGTTTAGCTGGTGTTCTAATACACTTAGAATTAACATACTATTTTTTTTCTGCTGCTTTCTGCTTTAGCTTACTTTTTTCCCCCCTAACAGATTGCTTCTGCCTGGTGTTACTTTTCTTTGTTCTTTCCATTAGGCTGGAAAGTATCTAGTTCAATCTTCTCTTACCCATTAAATATGCTCAGTTATAATTAGTTCTTATGACCATGTCTGCCTTTATTTGTGCTGAATATTGGAAGCCAGCATCGAGAGAATTTAAAAACCACATAAATCTAAGGTGCAAATCTAAGGTTCAGCAACATAGAGAAAATTTAAGTAAACCTCGTATCTTTTGGAACTACCCCAAAGTGAAGGAGTATACCTTCTCACCACGTATACAGAAACACATAAATTGTCTAGGGATTATGCACATACAACAGTTATAACAGATAAAATGCTAAGAAAATAGAGGACAAAGCCCAAGTTGAGGAAACAGCCTCATAAACTACTCTTGTCTGCTGAAGATATGAACAGCTGGAGCCTGTCGGAGAGCAAGCAGTGAGCATTACCATATGCTGTTTTCTTGTCTCCATCTTCTGGAAGAAGAGAAAGATTCACTGCCCACTGTCAGAACAAGGGGAGAAAGAAAGAAAAACACAACACACCAGGACATACCTAATACTAAAGTTTAGGAAAAAAGCTGCAGAATCTTCTGAACAAATTCAAACCAGTTTTTAAGAGTCAAACCTACCAGGAAATTGTATTTTTGTTGTTCATCATATAAGCTACAAAATTTGCTGTATTTTTACTGGATGTGTTTTAGCCCTAGTAGGTTCTAAATTCATGCTTTGTAACTATTTTTAACAGACACCTTATACAACTGTTAATTACAAGACCTGTACACTCAGCTCTAAGTATATTTCTCACTAATGAAATAAGAATCAAACCACAATCTAAAATTTCAGGCCCTACTCTAAGCTTGCAGGATTCACAGTTTGCTGCTTGTTTTTTAACTCATCTTAAACCTTACATTCTCAGGCCTATTTGAAAGCTCACAGAACTATTTGGAATAGCCAAATATCACAATGAAAAATGTAAAAGGTGAAATAGCACTCTGACATGTTATTCCTAGCGCTCATCTCAGCCAGGTTTTAAGACAAGTTTTATTGAAAAATGTACTAATTTGAAAAAAGGATTTAAGTATCACTTAAAGCAGTTTCTAAGTTATTCTCACTGAGACTGATAAAAATCTACTGTACTAGCATTAGTCGAAGATTTGAGACAAAAATAAAACACTTTTGGCCCTCCTCACAATTCATTGTCACAACAGGCAGGAGACTGTTTTAATTAGAATTTGATTTCTATTGAGTCGGAAAGTAATCTTTTACCTTTGATTTTGTTGGGCTGTATCACAGGATCTGAAGTCAGCAATAACACATACCAAGCCGTAAAACAATATTGCCAGATATTGTCATTTACCTGTTCAAAATTCACTTAGCTATTTTGAATTATTTCAAAGCCTTTTACTCAGAAAAATAATTTTAAAAAAATTAATTTTCTTGACAGTATAAACATTAGCTACCCATAATAGACATGATGAATCTGAATGATATAGTGATACAGCTGAAACATGACAGGCAAAGAAAAAAAACCATCTTCCCCAAAATCCCTACCACCACGACAGCAATTCAGACCACCTACCATTCCTCACAGCTATCACAACACTGCTGAAAAACAGACTTTTTCAAGAATATTTGTAAGAAAAAAGACTAGGCACTTGGCATGTATCAGCCAGCAATCTGCTCCAAGCCTAATGGATATTTATTATTAATTTTATGTATCTACTAAAACTTTGCTTCTATTTATAGCACATTGCTACAAGAATGGTTCTTGCTCATTTAAAGGTAATTTTTCCTCATTAACAACACAGTAGTTGCCAAAGTGCTCCACCTGGATGAGACAAGTAATCTGACTTACATCGCCTGCTACTATAAAGTGGATAAGGGACTGAACGCTTGGCACTGAGGAATAAATGTGCAAAAAAGTGAACTTTATATTAAATTGTATATACTTTGGGTTAATATATTGAAAAAGGAAAGCTCAGACAGCAATAACTTCGCAGAATAAAAAAGGAAAAACTTCCAGCAACAAACGTTTGATCTTGTCAACCCATTTACAAGGCTAACTTACAGAAGCTGTGTAACTCAAAGGTTCGGTAACAAAACACTGAGCACCTTGCTTTGAAATTGCAGCAGTGTATGTAACAGAGCCAAAGATATGCCCTGGACTGTCTGGCCCTCCACCTTTCAGAAGGCATAACATGCCACATGCTTTTTCTTTTCATCATCCCTCACATATACACGCTCACACACATACACAGACGAGAGAAATACAGATTGCACTTCAAACCTCTACTGGCATTTTATTCCACTTAAGTGACCTACCAGCATCTTTGGTTATTACAAGGCAGTTTCCCCCCTCCATTCACCCAGTACTTTCAGAGCAGGTGACAGTGTTTTACTTTTACAGGTTTTGAAATAGAAAGTCCGTAACTCCACAAACAAGGTAAAGCAGAGACAGCAAAAGTGCAAATGTCCCAACACTGGACAAGCTAATACATGGTTTAACTTTTTATTTGTAGATAGGTATGATAATTCTGAATGGCTGAAACCGAAATCAAACCACTTAACGGCAAAAATATCCATTATAACTCTCTCCTAGCCACTACCCACCACTGCTCCGAAGGATGAGGCCATTACAGCATTCACACCTTGTTGATGGTGCAAAAGACCAACAGTTTTACTGCTAAGAGAAGAAACTGCTCTGGAGGAAGTGTGAAGTTCACTGCCAAAAAGACAATATGGAAAACTCACACTGATGTGGCAGACATGGGACAGTGGCACACAGCACCTTACAAAAACACTAATAACGGAAGAAGCAGGTACAAGTAATACCATATAAGCTGGAAAGTCCTGTAGCAAGGGCTCCTCAGATTTCTGTAGCAGACTGCAAATGCCCTAACACCTTCAGATAACTGACCAGTGCTGTTACACAAAAGCTGTATACTTCTTTTAGTTTAAGAAATTATTTTTCTTATGATCAAATAATTATCTTGATATAAGGAAAGAGGGAAGGTCACTGAAAATTAGTTTTAAGCGCTCAAGGATATGACTTTAACACTCTTTTTTGGCATGATTAGTTTCTCACAATCTTAAACGAACTCATTCCATTAAGCAATCAGACACACACTAGAGAGCACAAGGGAGGCAGCAGGGTCACGCATGCAGGAAGGGTGGAACAAATAGGAAGTGGCAGCCTGCTGTTAAATCCATTCAGGCCATCTTTTTTAATCACTCCTTAAAAAGCTTCATCAGTAGCTTAGAATTAGAAGACAAGCACATTAATGAACTACTACTCCTAAACTGAACATCCAGGAAGCAGTTTAAATTAACGACTTTGTTAGGCTTCAGAATTGATACTATGCTGATGTAAACGGAGAAAGTTCACACTCCTCTCAATTACTGGCGAGCTGTAGTTTTCAGAGGACAATATTGACTCAGTTTACTCTGTTCACGGTTTAGTAGCTTTACTGACAACAAGGGACACCAACTCAAATTCATGCATTTCTGCGGAGTGTAACTCTGCAAAGTCTGTTACTTCAAAGGCAGAGGGAAGGCAGTGCTCAAGCCACCATGGTTGCTGCTGTTCCGCTTATTCTCTTTTCAACATTACATAGAGCTGCCTCCAGAAGCGAAATCTGGATCAGTAGCGTTTTCAGATGGACTCACCGCAGGTAAGGTGCTCGGGGTGTACCGTTGCTGTTCAATTCATACAGCGAATCTGCCCGCAGACCATCAGCAACAAAGAGTACGAGACGTTTTGCCGGAGGCGGCAGTGGAGTCTGCTGAGGAGTCATACCGTGAACCAGGGGAGAGCTGAAGTAGATGTCAAAAATGGAGACCAAGAACACACAATGCACAAGGAGGCCAGCGAGTATGAAGACAGGTATACCCATGGTAGCAGCGGGCTGGCAAGGCAAAGTCCAACACTGAGAGAGAGTGAGAAAAATAAAGTTAGGCAGGTAAGACTTACCAGAATCAACATTTATTTCATTTGTTATAGAACGGGAGTACCATAACCACAGTCTTTACCCAGGATCCATAATCAATCTCTGCTTCCAACAAGCTTTTTCCCCAGAAGTTTTGGTCAAAAGTCACTGCATGGCTAATTCAGACTTCCAGATAGTCATTATGTCTCAGCAGCTCATCTCTGGTGTTTAGCGTGGCACCAGATGGCTTCAAAAGACCACTGAATCAAGCCAGTTTGTCTAATATTCAGCAGGTTTTTGTTACCTACATCAGTGACAGAAAACTCAGACAATGCAATGTCTCCATGAACATACTACCCTCTGCCGGCTGTTTGCATGACAGCGCTGAGATCTGTTCAGGCAAATGCAAGCCAAAGACAGCTCAGGAAAGCCATCCTATAGCAAACATCCATCCAAAGTTGCTTTTTCTAAGCTTACTATCAATTCCGGCCTCATTATATTCTGCCTAGAAACAGAAAACTTCTTTTAAAGGAATAAAGATGCTTTGCTGAGTGCAGAATACTGTTCCTCTTCTAAAACAGGTGACAAAAGCACAACAGCCAAAGGATTATGTTTCATGGATAATTATATTCCTTTTCTGACTGTGTCTGCAGCCCTGCAATCCTCTGAAGTCAGGTCAGAGATACAAATACGCTTAATAACAGGTACACTGTGGAAATGTACATGTCTGCCACATGTACTGAGGGGTTCATATGATGCCTACTGAAAGCAACGCAAATATGTATATTGACTCAAGTAAGTGTGGGATCCGAGCCTGAATGACAGTTAGTTCTGACAAAGTACTATTAGTGTTGTCCAGGCTGCTAACTTAGTTATTTAAATATTAGCTGATTATCAACCTTAACAAAACAACACCTCCACTCACCAATTTAGAAACAGATGTTCCTAACAGCCTGGAAGGTTCAGATATTCAATTACCTATGTAAATACACACCTCTCTCTAAAACAAACTCTTTGTTTCAGAATCTAGTTAGTGCTTCTAAATGACAATATATTAAGTTTATCTTGCTCCTTACAGAATTCCAGCAGCTGGTCAGACACAGACAGCCACCACACGGTAAGATTATTATTCTTATCAAATAAAGAAAAGGGCTTCACTACCACATAACCTTAACTCTGATTAAAACTCTGAAAAACATTTTTTACAATAAAACTTTTACAGGGCCAGGAAAACAAAAAAAAAAAGCCACACACTAAAAAAAAAAGATTTGAAAGTTAATATATGTTATTACTTACTAATCCAAAGAAAATTCAGATCTGCATGCAACTTAACCATAACTTCCAATTCCACCCATTTTCCCTACTGAAACACAGATGGAACAACTCCAGGACTAATCAGAAACATTAACATAGTAATTTCTCATTTTAGAAATTTGGAAAGAAAACCACGTAACAAGATCGAGATAACCAAATACAACATTTCAAAGAGACATCTAGTAGTCACGCTTAAGTGATCAAACAAAAACTTTTCATTAATCAGGAACTTACATGCTCCTATGTCTAAAAGTTAGATTCCAAGACAGACTTGGAACATTTGTAAATATCAGTTTATTTTTTAAGAACTCAGGGTTCCTGCATGAATTTAAATACATGAAACCACAGTCACAGAAATACCATTAAGTTGAACGCCGGAACTCATTTTATTCAATCAGTTCTGTTTTCCATAGGGCTTTTTCTTTTGATGTTGTTGTGTTTGATAAGAGAATCCAAGCCATTCATGCCTTAAACTGATGAGACTAAACACCCTACTAAACAAAGCAGTTACTTCAATCAGATACTTGCTGTTGTATAGTCCCAGTGCTACAACTCTATAGCTTAACATATTCTAAATTCTTCTAATTAAAATATTAGTAACTTAATCTGTTTTCAGCACTAGCTATTTCTTTGCTTTAACTCTCCCCAGGCCTGAGCCCTTGCTTGCAGCAAAGAGTGCAATAAATACAATTCAAATGTAATGCTGTCTTAGACTATAACGATCTGCAGAATAAAAAAAAAATGAAAAAAAAGAAAGACTTTCTTTTGCAACCACAGTTTGAATATATTACATTAGACTATTCATCTGGGCACAACATACCCAACTGCTCATCACCAGATGATTTCAAGACAGGCAGCTTCCAGAGCACCTACTTCTGCCACGTCCCTTGTACCTGCTTCTTCTGCCTCTATCTTAGTTTACATTGCTCCTTTAATGCATGACTCTGTGCATCATCACTGTGCCATAACATTGTGAAGAGCATCCTATCCTCAGGCTTACAAATACTTTCCCACAGGTACAAAGTGTTTGGAAGGCTCCTAACTGCATCTCAGCTGAATGCCATCTCCTAACGGCAGTCCTGCTTTCAAACTACGAAGCCACAGGGCAAGGTGTTGCAAATGACCACTGGTCTGTGGTTAGAGAAGGCTCCAACTCAAAGAACAAAGTTTAAATAGAGTCAACAGCAATTCCAGAGAGGCACCGGTGACCTCCTACTAAACTTGGTCATTGCCAGCTCAAATTGCCTAAGGTTCATTTAAAACAGATGATTTCTCTTCAAATATCCCAAGTATCATGGAAAAAAAAAAATTCCAGTAACTGGTTTTCA
The DNA here is from genome assembly GCA_013398915.1 of Dromas ardeola. Lineage (NCBI taxonomy): Eukaryota > Metazoa > Chordata > Aves > Charadriiformes > Dromadidae > Dromas > Dromas ardeola. Next base: position 1,451,189 of record VYZM01013524.1, read on the forward strand.
GTGGAAAAGGAAGGTCTTTATCACTGCTTGAGCTTCTCTGGGACTTCCAAACCGAACCCCTGTAGGACAAACACCCAAGACCAAGGCTTCTTTGGACCCAACTTTCCACAGGTCCATTTGATCTCAACGGCAGCTCCTCTCAAAAACACGCTATGACACTTGGAGCGCACCCCCATTTCTTCTCAGCCTGCCATACTGATACACATTTGACTATTGAGAAGAGTGAAAGAAAAGCAAGCAGGCACAGGGATGACATTTCTTATAGAGATCCTCTTCTCTAACAGCTGAAAGGGGCCGGCGGGAGAGATCTGACAAAGCAGAGCACTGAGACTGCATCAGAAAAGAACGACTGTGCACAGTAGTCCTCTCAAAGGGAGAGGATGCTCAGGGCAAGGGCAAGGCTTGGGTCCTTGAATGCAGAGTTAAGCTTCTGTTTTCACCCACGATGTGGAAACATTAGTTTGCCTAAAAGGTACGGCAACATGAATGAAAATGGGCAAGTTAATTTCTAGAAAGCTTTTCCCAGAGACTGAAGACAGCCAGAGGGGTCCCCCAGGCATGCTGCCTGTGACAGACACTGCAACCACCATACGTACAGGCCAGGTTCTGAGCCACCCTACTGCAGACAAAACGGTAATCGAGATAACACAAAATTACTTATCAGACACCCGACAAATAGTCACATCTGGAAACAAACAGATTCTGATATTAATGAAGTAAGGTATTCCCTGTCAAAGAAATGCCTTCACTAGGCCCCTCTGAACTTAAAAGAACCACGGTCTAAGACAAACAGGGGTGGAAGACAGTTGAACAACAGGCTGAAAGGGCTCCTTCCTGTATAAAAACCAGTTTGCGTTTTGAGAAGAATCTTGTCTGAGTGATCCATTGCTGTGCAGAAACAGGTCTTGGTTGATACTGGTTCATTTCTCAGCTGAATTGCTACCAACTGGTACTTCACACAGTTCTTTTAACTAAAAAAGCCAGCAAGACAGGAAGGCAAAGAAATCAAAAAGAGTATCAGAGGTACCATTCAGAAGTCTGCTTCAGTTTGTACCTACACTGGTAAGAAAAATTAGAGTGCTTTATGTCCTCCTAGAAAGAGAGATAAAGCAGTCACCCCAGCTACAATCCAAGTTAAGGCTGACAGAGCTGACAAGGCCAGACCACCAGCATTTTGCTATCAACATTTAATTGTAAACTTTTGGATTTCAGGTGTTAGAATATATGTCCTAAAATCAGAGGACAACCCTCTTCCCTAATTGGGAATGCCAAAGTCACTTGAATTCACACTTTCAGGTATCTAACCTTCTTAAATCTAGGATGGGCTACCACCTTTCATTCTGCTGTGGAACAAGATAATTTTACCCATGCATTTTAGCTACTTGATATGAAGACTCATTAATTCAATGGACGCCAAGGCAACAGAGAAAAAACATCTCTTCTTGGAGCAGCCATCCATCCCCTGGTATCCTCCTATTAAAGTTGATTTACCATGGATCACTGAACCATGAAAGGTAAACCATCAAGGAAGAAAGCGAAGATAAAAAACAGAAGCACCTCTGGGATTTATGAATGGACCTCCACAGAAATGGGGGATTAATGCTAAGCAATGTTTGTGCTGTGTAATTGCAGCTACAACCATTTGTGGCATGAACAGAAGAAAAAGATTAGTATCTTTTACTTCAAGTATAAATTGGATACTTGACATCATCTCTCCTCCACTGAACTCTTGCATGAGGGGCCATCAATATGGAGAGGGAAAGCTAAATACTTACCTTACAAGATCTGGACATGATCTTCATTAGTCAGAGAAAGGAGATGTAGGAAAAACAAGAAAACCTCAGTGTAGATCTCCTGGGATGTCTGGGTTTTTTCTGCCTATGATATGCTCTAGCATTACACCCTTTTCCCCCCACCCATTTCCAAGAGGAGTGGAATCATCAGTTGATCTGTGTTCTCAAAGATGCAATGCGAGGTCTCAGACTGCAAGTCCAAGGAGGGATGTCACTTAGCAGTCAGCACAGCCTCCACACAACAAGTGCAGGAACAGCTGAAGCTGGTTGACAGCACCTCTAAATTTGAAAATGCACATATCTTACTCATCTGAGTCCTCTGCCATACAGAGATCTCTTCCACTCCTCTTTTCTTCACCCTTTGTGCTTTTGCATCACAGGGTGGTTCAAAAGCCAGTCTGAACCTGCAGGTCCAATGTGGGAACCAAAGACTGGACATGATTTCGTAGGTGTTCTGACAGGTCTGTTGGCATCAGGAGCTGCAAATGGAAGCATCAGTATCAAACTCCTTGATGCCCAGCAGCCTTCTGGCATGCTTTTCTGGCTGGGAAGAGGAGAGATCAGCTAACCCAGTAAAATCTGGGTGCTCAGACATCCCTCAAACCTATAGTGTTTCATGCCTTCTAGGCACGGAGAAAGCACAACTAGCACTGTGTATGCATCTGCCCTAGCAGGAAACAGGCTTATCCATATACTATTTCTCTGTATCTCACATGAGATACACAAATGAAATCCAGCTTCTACGGGATACCACACAAAGGGGGGAAAAAAAAAAGAAAAAAAGTGCTTTAGTTTTCTTCTCCCCCCTCCGTTACAGAGGTCATTATGAGCAAATTTCTCTGTAGATCATGGTGCTTACCGATTCAAGGCAGAAATCTCACAAGGCACGCTAAAATGAAGAAATAACTGGAATAAAAGGAAAAAAGTGGATTAAGCACTAGCTTATAAGAACAAGCAAAAGCCACAGCCTGTCAAGAGAAGAAAAATAGAAAATTATTAAACACACACACACCCCTTTTCACTTTGGAGGACATGGAGGCACATCTAAGTATTTATTACTAGTGCAAAAACGTCTCTGCCCACAGGTGCCTGGCCATCCAAAAAGTGGATAAACAAACTGTCACTTGAAAATATATCTTACATCTTTCTGTCAAGAAAACTTAAGCCTAAGATATCTCAGCATTTTTGTGTCCTCTGATACTTTCCCAGGCAATCCTTAGCAAGTGACTTAGTGCGCTACCTCCCACAGTCCCTATTTTCACAAGGCAAAATGCAAGCTTTGCCCAAATCCTGATTGCATTATTCTACTTAATTCTGTTAAGCCATTGTCTGTCACATCAAGAGGAGAGAAAGATGCTTCTAGTCTTGCAGATAACAGAGGCATGTTGCAACCTATTTGCCAACATGCCATTTCTTACTGTCCATCCAAACATATCACTTGTTATGATACAGATCAAACAGCCAGTTCACCTCCTCTATAGACTCAGACCAACTAGTAAACTGTGTATCAGACTCAGATTTATTCTTTTCTTTCTATGTTTTTTCTCCTCCTGTAACCACCTCCTAAACTAAATACAGAGCCAATGATACTGTCCAGCCTCTAGTATGTCAGTGTTTAAGGTATCCCAGTAACGTATTTCTCGTTCAAACAATTTGGACCCAACAACACAAAGCTTGCATGGATTCTTAAATTAAGACCATTTTCGGATACTTGACAGAAAAGTACCGAAGATCCACGAAGCTACCTACTCCCTCTTAAATACGAGTTGTCCACGTGAACACAGCAAGTAGAAAATTAGCACAGCTCTGGCTATGCTGGGGCCTTCAGCAGAATTCAGATCTGACTTTATAGGATGCTGTACATGAGAGAGAAAAGAGCGAGCAGATGCAGGGGAGCAATCGTTCTGAGAGACAAGAAGTCAGAACCAGCAGACACCTTTCTTAAAGTCTAGGAGATTAAAAGAAAGAAAAGCATCAACGGCCTAATGACCACAATTAACTATTTTTCCAGAATAAAGTGATTTGCACAGATTAGAGGAGGTGGTTTTTGTTTTGGTTTGGTTTTGGTTGTTTGTTTTTTTAAATCCTCAGACAGAAAGTTCATCTCCTGGCTGGTGGCAGATGGGGTGAAGACACCCCCTCTTTCTTTGTACTCGCACCTATCAAAACAATACATAAATCGCCACTATTAGCTGGAAGTTTCTCAGCAATGGTCACATCAGTGCGAGGACCAAAACACCCAGACCAGGACGATGGCAGGGAAGCAAGACAGCTGCAATGAGCAACGTAAGCCAAACTATCAGAGACAAGAAGCAAACAGTTTATTTCACATGAGCTCTTCCCTCTTTTCAAGTAGATCCATAACTTGCTGACAAGTCTTTCCCCCCACTTCCTTTTTTTCACTCATGCCACAGAACCCACATCCATAGCCCTGAGATGGATCAGGTCCCTCAGTGCTTAACAGGAAGGCTGACATAATTAAGTGCAGCCCCCATTTCCCCAAAGTAATCAACATCTAAGCTGCATTCTTCAAGTTATAATCTCTCAGCATTATTTATAAGGCAAAGAAAACCATACTTGTACTGCAATACAATACAGTTCTTTGTGAGAAATGTAACAATTCCCTTTTATATTTTTCTGTCTTCAAATATGCAATAAAACATACACAAAATACTACATGGAATATGCCCCATTGGCAGGAATATTTTTTTAAGGATAATAAAGTGTCAAGACAAGGAGCTCAAGATACATTACTCATTTCTTTTAGAGGGACCATGTTTCAGTAATACTGTCAAGTCTGTTGGTTAAGATGAAGAAAATCCATTGGAAATGCATTTTCAATAAGCATCAATGGCCTTGGTAAGTATCTTTCATAGGAAAAAAAGAAATAGACAGGAATTTCTGCTAAGTTTCTGGCTGAGGAATGCATTTTTCAACTAAACAGTGTTGTGTATTTTGTAATTTAAACTGTCAAAGTGGTGACAGTACAATTTGTCTGTACGTAAAAAAATGATCCTTTGCTTAGGGGAGGGGAGCAAAGTGGGAGTTGTGTGGTCTAAGTGACAGTAGTTTGCATGGTATGGCAGTTATACATCATCTAAGATGGTACTAGCAGTTCCTACTCTATTCTGTTACTAATTTAGATTTTTAAATATCTAGACACTAGTCAAGAAAGGCAATCAAGTTATTCTTGCTGTCACAGCACATAGACCTATTGACTGCACAAATTAATTTATACAAGAGATTTACCACTCGATCTCAGAGTTAACTCTCTCCCATATCTTTACACACTACTTAAACACAGGAAACCCAAAATCCTCATCTTGACTTCATCATATAATCATACTATGAAAAGAAGTGGGATAATGATCAAGTCCATTTTTCTCCTTTCCAAAATGTCATTTCCTTTCTCTATTGAGGCGTAATATGCTCTGCCGGACAATGAAACTGCAACTACAGTACTTCCCCTTGCTCTTGCACTGAAGTGGCTTTTGTAATTCAAACCATCTGTTTAAAATTATTTTATGTTCAACATCTTCACTGAGCATTTAAGGGATTATAACAACAAATGACATCTGTTTTAAATTTTAAATGTGGTTCAGTAAAGCACATCCAAACCTGAGGCAGAAAGCTCAAAGAATATTTAATTTCGTTTTAACATCACTTGATAATCAAAATTACTCTGCCTGCATAGAAAAGCCTCTTTTGCCAAAAACGTCCAAGGAGAATTTTGACTGTGGCCTGCAAGGAGCCAATAAAACATCAAGTGTCCTAATACTTGAATGTACTGCAAATCAGTTACCCCAGTCTCAGCCTAAGCAATTTTCTCTGAATTATCCTCTAAACATGGGAAATTGTACCCACAAGTCTCCCAGGAACAAAAACATACATGAGACAACACTGACAAAGAGAACGAGGGTATTTCTTTATGAAACAATGACTGCTTCGAGGCATGAAAGAGAAAACAAGAGCATCACCCTTTGGTAACACTTGTTAGGCAAGCGGAGAAAAAGCAAAGAGTAAAAATTCAGCATTCCATCTGCTCAGTATGCAGGCAGACAAAAATCCAGAACTCAGAAAAAGCAAAACCCAGCAACAATAAACCCTGTGTGGTTTTGCTGTGAATGAGCTATTTCACTGGGTGGCAGCATTTTGGGGGCCTATGTCTGTTTTCACAGGTATTTGCAAATCCTCTGGAATATTTCTTTACTGTGGAGTCATGAAGCAATACCCTATCAGCAAGTTTTTTTTCAAGCACCGCTGTTCTACAGCTTAACATCACATTTTCATCTCAATATGGACTGTTTAATTCTTTTGTGCTGCCAAAAATGTCTTGCGTTACTCTGGGCAACTTCTCTATTCTTGCAGAAAGTAAGGATTTTTTTTTTTTTTCTGTCATTGTTTCTTCTTGCCCTATTTGGAGATCTTATAGACATGTTTTCATGTTACAAGTTTCATGGATTACTTCTGGGGAAAGAAAGTCAGCCTGGGAGGGTCTAACAAAACCCAACCCACTGACTGCCATGGCTGCTTGGGTCAAGGGGCAAGTGGCACTTAAGAGAATGCAAGCTCATGGAAGACAGCTTGCCACAGCTCTCCCTGTCAATCCAAGGCTGAACTCCCCCTGAGGCATTTCAAAAGATATTTGCAATAAAACTACGCGACAGAACACATGCACCAATAAAAGCAGCACAGTTCCTCCCTTTAGCAATAAAAGGGACAAGGATCAAACTCTTTAAAGTCATACAGAAAATATTAAGGTAAAGCACATGGGAAAAGGATAGTAAAAGAACAGCTTTCAGCTGTGTTGAGCTAGCTTTGCAAAAGCAGCTTGCAAATGTATTCTGTATACACACAGAGAAGAAAACACACTATAAAAAAAAACAACAGCAAACAGTGCTTAAAGTATGTTCCATGGAAGCTAGCATAAGGAGGGTTTAAAAAGAAAGCTGACAGAAATTGTTTGCCTTTTATTGTCACATTTTCTTACTGATATCAACAATTACATATAAACAAGAATTATCTTAAATAGCAACAAGCCTCATCTGTTGAATGTTGCACATAAGCCTCTGAATCCCAATTTGCCAATAGCTTCAGTTTGAAAGAAAAAAAAAAAGGACTACAAGAGAACCTTCTAATCAGTTATACTTTCAATAAAAGAAACACAGAAGTCAAAGAATCACTTTGTAGGTACTCATCCTTTCAAAAGCATCTTTCTAAAAAAAAAAAGTATTTAAGAGCTTGTGCTTTCAAAAGCACTACTTAATTATGCCAGCCAGTTGAATATTTGGGGTTGGAACTAGATGATCTTTACAGTCCCTTCCAACCCGAACCATTCTGTGATCCCGTGAATATGATGTATAACTCAATACGATTCAGCTGGCTAGCATAACTGATACCTTATGTATCTTTACCTACCCAACTTTAGTTCAGAGCAAAGTTGACACAGGTAGAGGTAAGTTAAGTTGCCCACTGAGGAGAAGAATTCATTTAAAGCCCAAGGAGAGCATACATAAGGAATGCAATCCAAATGGGAGATGTGTTATATGACACACTTCATCGATGATCACAGCTGAGAAGAGCAACCTGCAAGCACAGAGGGGAGGGATGGCCAGTGTCCCCCTGGGACAGGGACACGCAGCCCCCACCTGTGGCAGGTGGGCAATCTCCAGGCACCTGCACTGCTCCCAGTCCCTTTGTGGGCACCATCGTACTCTCGGGTGTGACCAGGGACCCAGCACCATGACAGATGAAGTCCCTGGGAAATCCCACCCTGAAAACACGCTGCCAGGAAGTACTGCTTTGTCATAAAGAAATAAGCACGAGGGGAAAAAAAATTCTCCAATTCCTTCAAGCACCAAATGAAACAAACTATTAAAAAAAATAAATTGCAGTAGCCAAATTGTAGAGTGCAGAAAAACACTAAAAGGATGGGTATCACATTCAAGAGAGCATTCAAATTCACAAGTAGTAAGTATATACAGTATTTGTTCAAGGATACTTTGAGGTCTAGTAAGAAATCTTTATACAAAGGAGTCACCTCCTCTTTAACTCTTCCACTAGCAACCACAGTTGGAAGGTGCGCACACAGGAAGCATTTTCCTAAGCACGCAGAAGACACAAACCCCACTCAAATTACCAGTTATTACTGCCTGAAATACTTACATTAACTTTAGAACAAAGTTCTTTTTGCTTCTACAGCAATCTCTACTAACAAAGTAATTAACATTCGTTATCATTTATGATATATCAACTTGTAAACACCCTCTGTTGAAACCCTGGGAGCTTACATTTGTTTTTAAGACAAAGCCAAGCCACTTCTCATTTCTGTAAGACACCTTTATTTTTTAGCTGCTGACTGACTCTAATAATTAATAGAGCCAGGAAATGATTCCTGGAAATAATCAATATTCTGTCTCTTTGCAATATGAGGCACTGTTGATTTAAAATGAAAGCTCCCTAGCACTCAAATTATTTGGGGAAAAAATGGCAATAGTCTTATTGTAGAAAAAAAGCTAAGAGCACAGGACAAAAGCTGTTAGAGGCCCGGAAACCTGGAGAACACAGACAAGCAACATCTCTCCAGTTCTCCTATTACATCTTCCCCTCCACAAATGGAGAATCTTTTGTAATTTCCCGATCTCTCTGCTAGCAAAAGAGGGGAGCAATAAACACTGGTAGGCAGAAGATTCCAAAGAGGTGACAATTACTATTGAGACAGACACCAAATGCAGTTTCATGTCAAGAATATGAAGGCAAAGTCTACCTATTTTAGTATCTGCTCTCAGGTAGGACACAACCAGCTAGCTTTGAGATGACAGAAAAAGTCTATTGTTCACTTCTGTGTAGCAGTTACTCACCTGCACCCTACGATCTGTAGAAACATACTTGTAATTAAAAGCATGTTTTTCAAAATACTTAAGAACAGCAAAGCAAATGTATTTTATCAGGTATTTTATACAAAAATGGCTGTCATGGAAGTACCAGTTAAAAGAACAAGAGGCCTTCAGTCACAAATACTGCAAGGAAAGCGAAGCCACTATAGCTGCAGAGAGCTGTTCTGTCCTTGTCTGCTCCTGTCCACTTATTCCCATGCCAAACCTTCTCCTTGGGCTGGCACAGCCATCTGTACGACTGCATAGTCAAGCAGACTGCAGACTGAATTCAACTGAAAATAACCTCAAGAAAAAAAAAAGGGAAAGAAGAGTAAAGATAACTCTGCTGTAGTTTAGTTCCACAGCCTAATTCCCAAAACAAACCTCTGTGTTGGCACCAGGACAGGACTTGCATCTCCTCCCAACAACAGTGCTACCTCAGCATGCTCAAACCATGTCCTCAGACTCCTACATTGTCCTCCACTGCCTGCATCTCACATTAGTTGTATTCCTTTCATTAACACCATAGTTTATTGCATGACCTCCTGCACAGTCGGTCTCAAATCTCTCTTATCTAACTATTTCCCCCTTGTATTTAAACATGACTGAAGAACAGCAGGCTGTATAAGGAAAATATAAGGGTTTGGGGTTTTTTTTCCCCCCAAACTGTGCAAATACTAAATTGAAGAGGAATAAGGTGAAGCTGGCAACCCTCAAAAGCACAGAGCAGCAGCCTGGAGTCAGCATAGTAACATCTCCGCAAGTTGTCCCATGCTTCTGCAGTGATATGAATAAATAAGACCTTTTCAATGTCAAGCTGTTATGGTCTTGACCTCCACAGAGCTTCAATAAAAGACACCTTAAAAAAATTCAGGCAAACCAGCTTTTCATTTGAATGTAGGACCTTTAGACCTCAAGAATGACTTTCCTATGATCATTTTCATACTTCCCTTCAGTGCAGTGTTTCCCTCCCCCATCTACACTGTCCTTCAGCATGGTGAGGCACAGTAAGGCACACCAAGGCACGCCACCTTAGACAGAGCGGTCTGTTACCCTCTATGACAGCTTGCCGTGCAGCCAACATTTCCAGACAACACACTCCATTTTCCATACTAGGGAGAACAAAGCCCAAGCAACTCAATACTCTAGTGTTTATGGTGTCATAAAAGGTCTTATCTTTTATTCCTAATTTATGTCTGCTCAGTCAACTGTTAACAGCATTTCTTTCTCTCTATTCATTCCCACAAAAACACAATACACACATCATGAAGCTTAAACAAGTGTTCTAAAATACTTCTTAGGTCCCGAGTGTGTTTGCTCACTGTATTTTTGATGTTAGGCTTCCAAATATCCACTGTTCACAGTAATGCTTGAAAACAACAGTTTTAGAGGTAGAAAAACACAGCCAAACTTCAATTCAAAGGGATTTTGGAGGTTTGTTTTGTTTAATTCAGGTCCTCATCTGACTTCATGGGACATCGTCCCATTTTTGGTGGGGCTGAAAGTATTTCCAAGAGCCCCTTCACACTGCTGCACTACTTTTACTTCAAATCACAACTTAACAAATACTTCCTAAATTCAGTTTCTGTGGGTAAAGCTACATCTGTACTTAACGCACAAGTAACTATTAACTATTGATATAAGCTGTTCTCGTTAAAGACTATGGCCTTAAAACTGGAAGGGACAGACACAGTTTCAGAGAAATACCAGTGGTCTTTAAGCATAAACTACCACCATTATGAGTCTCAACATTTGCATTATTCAGTTCCAGCAGAATATCAAAATATTTCTGAGGTTAGAGAGTTTACAAAGCACTGAAATTCAATTTTTTTTAAGGTTTAAAAATAAACATAAAAATCATAACTTCTGTAAAGTTTCTTTTGAAAGGGGGTAAATGTTAGTCTTAAATAAACATACATAGACAAAAATTCTTTCAGGTAGCTCAATTTTTGAAGAAGACTTAAGCAAGAGTTGGCAGAACTCACTGATCTGCATTGTTTTAAAGTAGAAATCAGATTTGTTTCAGATTTTCCTCCATTATTTTGTTCCTTGTGCCTTGATTGGGACTCCAATCAGATGAAAAAAGCTACTCCACTGTAGGACTCACTAGAACACATTAATTCATGCATTTCAAGTATTCAGCACAGAAAAGCCCAATGTGCATCTAACAGAATTATTTTATTAAAAAATAAATTACCCTTGTCTGTAGAAGCTGAAAGAGAAAAATCTCTTATAGCCTGACATAAACTGTGTGTTCACCGTGAGAGCAGTTGACAGTGCACCAGAGCAGCAGATAAAGAAAGCATACTTTACAAACACATGACCCCAAACAGCACAGAGGGAACCCAAAGCCAGTCATATGTTTAAGTTAATTAAACTTCGAAGCATTAGCTCAAAATTTAACACTCCTACCAAAATCAACACATTAAAACCAAAGACTGAATTTTTTCCTACTTATTTTCCATTTCAAGAACTGTAAGTTTAAAAGTTAATGAAAAAACATACGAAGACTGAAAAAAATATTTATATGCCACCACCTCCAAAAAACTCTGAAGATCTTTTTTCTACAAGCCCCTTGTATTTTGGATACTTAGCTTGACAGACCCATTTTTAGAAATGAAGCTTTCTGAGATGTATTTAACTATTCTGTTCTTCAGATATAGAACTCACATCCTTTTTAAAATTTAGAAGGGAACACTAACTCCAGCAAGACTGCCAGTCTCTTACTGGCAGATGAACAATCTGCCTCTCAGAGCGACTACCAAATAAATTTTAAAAAAATAATTTGTAGCTGTCTGCCTCAAGTAGACCTATATAATGCTTTATTTCCAGAACTCTTGCATCTTTTTCTGCTTCGCACATCCTTCAAGTTACTACTACCCTTTCCTTATCATGTTTTCTTTTCAGGTCTCTCAAAACAATACCCCTTTGGTACATCACAAGAAACTGTTTTTAAGCATGCTGTAAAAAGCACATTTTTCTCCCTACATTCTTCAGCTCTGGCATACATATTTCAGTTGTGTTAACTTTATCCTAGCCGTCCATAAATTATTTTGGAGCAACTGAGTGACATCTGTAAATAATTCAGTTAGTTTCATAAACCCAAACAATAATCTTTCAAAGTACCGAAACAGAGGAATACTTTTACATTATTTTAAGGGGGGAGGCGGGGGGGGGGAGTTAGTCCTTACTGTAATAGCACACAGAAGTCGGCTGAAATTAGACTCTTAAAGGCAGACTTCAAACTTAAAGTCACATGTAAACATTGCCCATCGCCACTAGAGGCTGCTACAGCACATCGGTAAGTTTTTCCCTCCATTTTAAGGGAAGAGTCAGAACACCGGCGTATCAACGTTTTAACAAGTTCATACTGAACATGCTTTAACTCTCCAGGTAAGAAAGGAAAAAGCACAAGACTTCTTGAAGACTTACGAATTCCACGGGAGCAGCAATAGTAAATTTTTTTTGTTCTTATTTTTATTGTGGTGTGAGTAGAATTTTAAAGCATTTTCAATATACCACCATTTTACTTTATGCTACAACCAGTTCACACTCCATTACTTACTCTCTTCTTGTATATCAACAACATAAAACAATTAGTGAAAAAATTCAAAGTTTATTATAGGACAGAATGCAGTACTGATTGCCCTATTTACAAAAACATGGGCAAATTAAAAACAGAAGGAAAGCACTGATATGAATGGAAGTTTGCAGTCACAGTACTGAATACTGCTTCTGGATCTCGGTACCACCATAAAACATTGCCACCATTTTATTAACAAGATTTCAGTCCCAATTTTGCTCTCAGTAAGCAAATAACTCCTAGGGAATTAGCTTTACACAGAGCTGCTATTTTTGGGAACGGGACATTAACTTCAAAGAAGCAGAACAGAAACCAATGCTGACCCTGTTCTGCATCGTTTCTAGCGAGCTGAACTTCCTTCAGCAGCAAACACTACCTGGTGCTGCACTCTGCCTTCAATTCGAGTTTCGTGCCAGGTTAGCACACACGCTAACAGCTAAGCATCATCTTTTTAAGAGTGACAGAGCTACACTTTCAGACACACAACTTATCACCACCCCTGCTCACACTCTCCCCAATTTCAGGCCTATCAGGCACACCTGGCGCCGAAGGGTGGCTCAAGGCCCACCGGGGGCGCGGGGCCCAGGCCTCCCAACCACTCGCCCGATCCGCGGGCCCTCGCAGAGGGCCGGCTGACGGGTGCCCTGGGGCCGGGGCCCGGGCGCTGAAGCCCAGCCCCACACCACAGCACCGCCAGGCTGCCGCCACCAGGCCCCCAGACCAGCCAAGGCTCTCCAGAGGGCGGGAGACGCAGGCGGGCAGCAACCCCCGCACCGGAGACCCGGGAAACGAACCGAACCGAACCGGCCCGGCCCGGCCCCAGCAGCCCCCTCAGCCCCCGCGGGAAGCGCTCCGTGCGCACGCGCCAAAACTCACTCGTCTCCCCCGCCGGCAGCTTCCGCTTCCGCTCCTGCCGGGCCGTTCCCGCTCCCCGGCCCC
>VYZM01013525.1:10779-77024 GCA_013398915.1 Dromas ardeola
ATTCTATGATTCTATGATTCTATGATTCTATGATTGCAGGGACTGTGAGAGGTCACCCAGCATCATTGTGTGCCAAGACAGGATCATGTTTACCTGAACCTTTCTGCAGCCTCTGGAGGCAGTTCGTTCTGGTACTTAGCTACATTCACTATTGCAAAATATTTCCTAATGATTAAGCTAAATTTCCCACAATGTAGACAGAGTCCATTATTACATGGATTGGGCAAAGAAAGAGACACCAGTTTGGGTAGGAAAGCAGAAAAAAAAAGGAGATTCCAGCCATGAGAGGCAGAGGAGAGTTGGACAAGCAGTCTGAAATGATGTTGTATGGGAGAGGTGTGACCAGGGAAGAGACAGAGCAATATAAGCAGGCAGAAGTTATTCTGTCTGTTTGCATTTGGACAAGTCTGCCAGCAGAAGTAAGATGGAACAATGTGGTGTGAGGAAGGGTGGGAAATGCACATAAAAGTAGTTGCTCAAGGTAAATAAAATGGTCATAGCCAGTTCTGGAAGCACCTTCATATTCTGAGTACACTTTCTTTGCTTTAGTTTCACAATGTTCTCTTTTAAGAGCTTCCTTTTCCTTCAGTAATGTTTTAATAAATTGCTTAGGTGGACCTAGGTCAGTAGACAGGACCTGGCAATGGCCAGGTGAAATCCCCTGCTTCTGCTGTAGTCTTTCAGTGTCACCTTCAAGGATTCAATGTCTGTCTTCCCCACTTACTCTAATCACAAGAGAGGAGAGGAAATATGTTAAATACTGGCAAATCTTCAAATATCAAGTAGCGGATACATTTGTATATACACACAGCTGATTGAATACATATTCATATCACCACTTATTATATGATAAAAAGGAGCATGCAATACCTGTAGTAGGTAGATTTCTTTAAATAATTGCTGTTTGTGGCTTAGACAGTACCCTTGGTTTCACTGGGAGATTAGCTCCACTGCACTGGTACAGAATTAGAGCAATGACAACATATGAATTAGAAGAGTGGGAAAAAAAAGGAGCTACAGCATTTCACATGTGCAGGAAGCTGTTACCAGGTCAATTTGATCAGACTACTGACCAGAGCCTAGTAGCAACTGTCAGTGCTTGTCTGGAAATTTATACTATGTCCCTACAGGAGAAAGTGGGTTGCTGTTACGCAACACTGAGGGATAATTTCTACTTTATTTAATCTATGTGAAATAAATCTTCATAGAAAGTTATTAAGCAGGAGATCTTTGTTGTTCTTCAAACCGTAATCCTTTTATGTTTTTTCCATCTGGTACTTTTTACTTTTGTGTAAAACAATAATTCAGTTTTGCAGGTGGAGAAGTGCAGCATTTTTTCATCTGGGCTAGAGAAAATGGAAATCCAACATTTGTTAATTCCAGCTAAGAACGTCTGTGCAGAGATGGCCAAACAGATTCAAGTTAGTTACGCTAATGCTTTTAGAAGTATATCCACTCATTATATTAATTTTGATGACTCAGGGAAAGAAGAGTGTTCTTAACGTGCCTAATGGGATTTTTGGCCATCTTCCCAATAGCTACCTAAAAATTGCTGGGCTTATTGCTCAGTATTGATTTTAGCTATAGATTTAGTCATTGATTTCAGGAAGCCAGGGATGGCAGATGGACCACCACGATAGAATGCAAACAAGATTACAAGGAGAAAAAGATTGTTGTGAAAATTCCTGTTGAACATCCACTAATTTCCTTCGTTCCAATTAGTTTCCAATTGCACTGTGGATGTCTGGTAAGCAAGGAGATAGCAGCAATGCAGCAAACCACACTGGCTTGCCAATAAATTGCACCTCGTTGCTTCAAACTAGCAAGAAATGCCATTACAATCTGGATCTTTGCTTACATTTGGTTACATGGCACTGGGCACTCAAAGACAGCCCTTACAACAAGGAGCTCTCTAGGTAGGGGATTACTGACGGAGCGTGAGGAGATGCGGTACTTGAGAGACTCAGTATGATAACTGCAAACCTAGTTAGGAGGTAATGAAGCTCTCTCCTTGCTGAGGAATTAGTGGCGGAGTACAGGCTGAGTTACTTTCTGTAATATCTCATTGTGGGGGGACAAAGATGCATGTGAGATAGTATGCTTGAAGTTGCTACTATTAAACTGCTCTTCAGAGCTGGTCAAGGTTAGAAAGCTTCATGAAAGCCTAGACCGAAGGTGCTGCCTGACACTGCTTCTCTGGAGTGTCCTTGCATGTTGCTAAGGAAACAGAAAAGGAGATAAAAGAAAGATGCTCATAGCTGTTCAGATAAAAGTATCTCAGATGAATGAGGGAGGCTAAATATTTTCTGTTTAGTAACAGGGCCAAACTGTGGCTCTAAACTACAGACCTTGTTACACAGGGGATAAATGTGAAAAGAAAACACAGCAAAAGGATTGCACTTTTGGCAGCTGCTGCTGGATTCTTTTTTTCTTTATCTTGGTAAAAGCAGATCAGCTGCCTTTGAATGCATTCAGTGTCCACCATCCGAATCCTCCAAAGACAGAGAGAGCCTGGCTCCACCTCCTCTATTACCTTCCTTGCATCTTCCTGCCCCATACACAAATCCTGTATAGGACCCTGTATGGCTGTAATTAAAGTAGTATTTCAACAGAGTCCATCATGGGATTTTTACCATACAACATCCCTGTGATCTATTATCCCCATTTTCAGGGGATAAATACAGACAAAGGCGGATTTAAACGATTTAAGAGAAAGACAAAAAGGTGGAGAGGGTTTTGACTGGGACACGAATTAAATCTATCTCACTAGACTTTCAGTATCATGCACTGCACCTTTTTATTCCTAAGCATTGTTTCCACTTGTACTAGTCTGCTACATTCCCCTTTATCCCTTCTTGATACAAGTTATAGATTAATAGTCTGTGTTGTTTGCTACTGGCGTCCACTTCTCTGAGTAGTAGTAGTCTGACCCAAAACCTTTGGCCTACAAAATAGCTAGGGATGCACAATGGGATGTAGAGAGACAGCCCTTTTCCTATGACTCACAAGGGAATGCTCTGTTGAAGTCAGAGTTAGGAAGCCACAGAGGGCTTGGGTTCCTTTGTTTGCTTTTCTTCCTGGAATCCATCCTTTCCCTGATGTCATTTTCTCAAACCAGATTTTCATTGTAACTAAATGCAGTTAAAAAAAAAAAAAAAAGAAGAAAAAGGCAAGAGAAAGTGTCATTGGTTGGAGAGACCTGTAGCCATTGAGATGCCAAATCAAAGAAAACCAAGGTGTTTAGCCTCCTCTTGAGCCTGTTCAGTTTCCAATAACTGGATCTTGGACTCATTAAGTTTATATACGATCCAAAAAGTCTATGCCCTAATTCACCACAGGTACTGCAGCAAAGAAAAAAGCAGTTGAAAAAATGTGAAGTCATCCATTAACAATCAAGACTGTGCTTCATTTCTTCCTAATAGCCATCCCATCCCCAAAGTTTCTTCTAGCTTCTGATTTGCAGAAATGTAAAGTTATTGTTACTCCTTTAAGCGTGGAAGACCTGCAGTTTGTTACGTATATGACATCTTCTAAGTGAGAATTCCTGCAGAAGGGCAACACACATATTCTGAATTATGCTGATGTTTCCAGTCTGCTTCGCTCCCATCCAGTCTTACCTGATATTTGACTGTCTTTGAAACCAGCGGAGAAGATTATCACATTGAGCGCAAAGATCCTGATAAGCTAGCATTTCCACTATCATGACACTAAGTTTGGCAATTTCAGTAAATTTCAGTATCTCTGTCTAATACTTCACTGCCTTCTACCAAAGGGTTTTTGGTCAGACTGAGTGATGAATGGGTGTAGAATGAAGAGAGATTTACATCCACTCTCCAATTAGTTTAAACCGTTGTCAACAACTAGAGATGCTATAAGGAGGAGAGGATCAGATTCATCAATACTGTGGGAACCTGCCCACGTAGAAATTCTTTCCCTGGAATGGGAAAAAATGCCTCTTTTGCAAGGAACCATGCAGTTAAACCAGTTTAAGTGTACTGTAACTCAGATAAAATGTTTTTTTCCCCCTACTAAATGATTTGGAAACAAGTGCTGATATATTTTTTTTTTTTCTTCTGACCTACTTCTTATTAAATTGTATTAAACAAGATTAAGTATGCATTTGCATCAGCAACAACATTTCACAGTCAAATGCTGGATGACAGAAAGAGCTAGCTTACTTTCTCTCCAATTCCATGCCATGAATCAGTGAACTAATTTACCAGTGGATGTGGAGAATGGTGTCGTGAAGCCGGTTTTATAACCAGCCATCAGTGGTGTGCATTGAAATTTGTGTAATGAGCAAATCCATCAGACAGACAAACTGCTCTGAAATTTGGGCATTGCAGAAAGTAGAATGAGAAGTCCCAATCCCAGTTCCCAAAGGACAGTACCTGCCAGTATTGACTTATATGATTTTGGGTTTTTTGGGACACTTCATGATCTATTATAAAAATTTCCTTTATTCATGTGAATAATTCTTCTGATACTCCGTAAAATAACTTGCACAAATAAGAAGTACTTGCTTGAATAAGAGCTACAGAATTGGATCCTCTGGAAATGACTTCAGCAGGGCTTCCTAAAGAATCCATCATTCTTAGTGATAATCTTAGACGTAGTTGATTAGAAATAATACAAAATTATAAGCTATTTGTAAATCTTTGCTATCACTTAGTATGCATCTACCTACAGTAAACACAGTTCTCAGACTTACTTCAATGGAGCCTGGAGCCAGAGAAGAGCTTACACCTTTCAGCTGACCGCCACAGAGGCCCTGAAGTGGATGGGTAGCAGACTTCAGCCATGTAGCACAGGCAGAGTCGTCACCGGTGCAGCTTTGTGACAGAGAACGGGAAATCAGAACACACCAGAATCTCATTTATTTTCGGAGATGTCCAGCTGCAGAGTGTGCGCTAAAATACCAGATATCCAAGAGGGGACTACTCTAGGGTGATGCATTAAAAGCAAGGAAAAACCCTCTCCAACTCAATATTTTCTGATATATACAAAAAGAAAAAATGTATTTATCAGATAGAGCACTAAAAAAAAAAAAAACCAACACCCCAAAAAGTGAGCATTAGGTTATAGAATCATAGAATCATAGAATGGTTTGGGTTAGAAGGGACCTTAAAGATCATTTAGTTCCAAGCCCCCTGCCATGGGCAGGGACACCTCCCACTAGACCAGGTTGCTCAAAGCTCCATCCAGCCTGGGAAGGGGAGGGGAAGGGGCATCCACAGCTTCTCTGGGCAACCTGTTGCAGTGCCTCACCACCCTCACGGTAAAGAATTTCTTCCTGATATCCAATCTAAATCTACCCTCCTTCAGTTTAATACCGTTACTCCTCATCCTATCGCTACACTCCCTGATAAAGAGTCCCTCCCCATCTTTCCTGTAGGCCCCCTTTAGGTACAGAAGGGCTTCAATAAGGTCTCCCTGGAGCCTTCTCTTCTCCAGGCTGAACAACCCCAACTCTCTCAGCCTGTCCTCATAGGAGAGGTGCTCCAGCCCTCTGATCATCTTTGTGGCCCTCCTCTGGACCCGTTCCAACAGGTCCATGTCCTTCTTGTGCTGAGGACTCCAGAGCTGGATGCAGTACTGCAGGTGGGGTCTCACCAGAGCAAAGTCGTCAATCTGTCAATACTAAAAGAAAGCTCACTGAGGAAGGCAGCTGTGCTTAAAATAGAAATTATGTCTGGAAAAAAAATATATCTAAAAAATTTCTTTAGATTAACTTCATTCACGTGTGTTTATTAAACTTGAAGACCACAGCCTGGAAGTGTGAAAAGCATTGGGGTGTGAAGCAACCTACAGGGCTTGGCCCACAGCAAAGAGCTTCAGAAAAAGTGATGAATGCCAAGGGCCTCTGAGGGACAGAAGAGACTCCAAAATGTCATGATGGCTTAATTACCATGTCCTCACTGACTGAGTAAAATTACTGCAAGATTTCTGCATGTGTATTGCAGTTTAATTGTAGTCTTTAAGCTCTGAAAGACCAAGGCACAATAGTTCCAAATATCAGATCCAGGGAGTCACCAAAACTGACAATCTGAGTATATTAAACTGTGTACTTACCATTAGTACCATTCATGCTTCTGTGCCTTCATTGATGAACATATTCCTGGCTCCCAAAAGTCAGCTGCTGCTGTTACAGACAGAGCTGCAAGTGGAGTTCTGTATTTCATATCCCTGAGCTCAATACCCATTATTGCTCCTTATGGCAATTTTAAAGATGTGCTTTATTTAAATAAGCTTTTCTTTATCGAAATAACTGTAACAGATGTTTTATGTTCTATTTGTTTTGCTATGTGGTAACACTGCAGAGAGTAATTAAATTAACTCCCCAAGTAGCATATTTCTAGGGTGAAACTAAACAAGAAATCAAAGCATATGTCCAAGGGAAAGTCAAGCATGCATTCAAGGGACAGAGAGATTGGCAGTGCTACTTTTACTAATTCTTTACATGGTGTCATTGTTTGCAATGAAAAGTGTACATTACATTCCCAAGATCTGCAGGGCACTTGTGTGTGTTATCACATTGGTGATAACAGAGTTTGATTAATACTAAAGCTATGGCTAACTTATCTTTGTTCTCGTGAACCACAATTCCCTATGGTCTGCTACTGTTCATACATTTTTATGTATCAATAATCTTTTTCTACTGTACAGATTAATATATATCACAATTAGTGATCGTGTTATTGGAGAAGGGTATTGGGTCACAAGGCTAGAATGAAATTCCTGTTCATTAAACAACAGTAATAATTTATTTGACAAAATTAAAAAGATGTATAAAAAATTCTTATTAGCAATTCCTTGAAGTTGGGTCATGAAAACTTCATTACACTGCATACACTTTGGTAAGCGAGGCTGACCTAGGAGTGCTTCTTCAAAAAATAACAAAAATAAAAATATTATCTATTTTAAAGCTCTTTCTATACAGAGCAAATAAGCCCAAACACTGTATGAATTCAGTAGTGAAGTATCTGTCATGATTTTTGCCTTGCTTGTCATCATTAACAGAACGATAGATCCACCCACGAGTCACTAGCACCATGACAAACTGTGTTATGCCAGGATGACAACTTTTCTCATCTAAATGAAAAAAGAAGTCAAGAAAATGTCATTGTTCCCAGATTGAAGTCTTCTGACAAAACAAAGCTAATGACACCACAACAGTCTTTCTCAACAGATGCCTTTTACTATAACTTTGATTTGAGAAACATGCTTTGAACACAGAATATTCTCCAAGGCATTAATAGGGATCTCAGGACTGATTCTGTTCTCTGCTTTCCAATTCTGGATGTATGAGATTGTTTTGATTGTATCTCCGTTTGAGAATGGAACCATTTTGACCTGAACTGGTGGGGCAGAACATATTTAAGTGTGAACTTGAGAACTTGTGCACTATAATGATGCAGGATTTCTTCTGTCTATACGGCACATTTTTGTGCAGAGTACCTTGTGCCCCTCATATGAAAAAAAATTTAAAAATTAATGCCATTTGAACTGCTTTTAGCAGAGCTAAACACTACTTAGGTTGAATTATTTCAGCCTGGAGTAAGTTCTAACAGAGATTTTTGTTTTTTCAGGCTGTTGATAGTAAAGTTAAAGGTGCTTGATATCTCACACAGTTAAACTGAGAGATGTCAGAAGATAGGCTGGTATTGATGATGTCAAAAGATAAGAGACAGAAGATAGGCTGAATTATACCAGACAGTATTTGCTACATGTATTGGGCTATTATCCTATACAAACAGAATTTATGTTGGAAAAAAAAAAAAAGCCATTAGAGATTAAGCCAGCTAGAAAAGCTTGGTTGAATGTTTACATTGATACCTCAGTCAGATGAGCACACAGTTAGGGAAGTGGTTAGTATGAGATAGTCAACACTTCCATTCCTGCACCTTTAGGCTGAGCTGTCGCTCTGCGTGTGGCTGAGCCTGAGCTCCCTTCGAGAAGGATTGTGTCACTGGCACAGCGGGGTCCTTCTCAGAGCTCTCAGCTCTCCATTTTACAGAAAAGGAGCAAAAGCACAGAGAGATTAAGGCAGCTTGTGTGAGGTCGTTCTGGAAGTCTGTGGTAGAGATAGGATGTGCCAGATTTCATGCCACCTTTCTGACCATCTGAGTGGGAATGAATGCTCATCATTTGTTGTCAAAGAAATAACTGGTGGTAGCTATACCTGCTCGGCTAACCTTACCAGCTGCTGTTGTTGCTTTTTGAAATAAACATGAAGCGTTTTCAGATCCCTGCAGTGTGCTTCCATGGTTTCTTAGCTGTGCTAAGAGGATCCCCATGGTGTGTTTCCGTTGTTTCTTAGCTGTGCTATGAAACCCTGACAATCCATATCGCTTTTCTGCAGTGCTGTCCTACCAGTGCCATCCTCCCAGTGCATGCATATATGCGCCTCCTTCCAAGGCACATATAGACATGTGCTTCTGTTCTCTTTGCACATCTTTTTCATTCCTTCACATAATTTATTCATGCCAGTTTGTCATCAAGTATTATGTTTCTGCCCACTTATTATTTCATGGACAATAAGGAAATGGTATAACACGGAACAGCACAGCATGAGGAAAAAGTACACCAGAGAGTTGGTGGACTGGATGGTCGTATCTGGAAGACTCAAGGAGGTATTCCAGTTTAGTCCCTGCCCTGTCAGGTGTTATTGCTTACTGGGGGACTGATTCTTGAAGCACTTTTGTGCCAAAATCCCACAGATACAGTCAGTTTCTGTAATGAGGACTTGCAGTTTCAAGTCCTTGGAGAACAAGGTTTCCTTCAGCTAACTGAAGACGTGCCCCAGGCCTCTTTTCAGTCTCTACATATACAGTTGTAGGTGACCAGTCTGTAGAGGCACTGAATGACACTTGACTGCAGGCCTGTAATTAGTACTACTTACATGAATGAAGCTGTTCACAGGTTTAAAATAAACCATCTGTACCGTCATTAACAGGATCAGGACCTGAACTGATATGCTCTGTTTGTGTTGTGTGTGTGTTGAGTGCACTCTCTCTCAATGTCAAGATAAGCATTTCTGCTTCCACCACTGTTTTCTTTCAGATTAAATAACAAGGCTGAAAAATCCTTAGTGTGTATGGGAATGTTAAAAGCTACAGTAAGTTCTTAATAATTTAGAGAAGTAATTTACCTCCAATTGAATTGTACCTTTAAAACATTGTATCTTGTTTACCACAACGTTAAAATGTCTATTTTTCATTCTCCTATGTCTTATCTCCTGCTGAATTGGGAAGGTGGACAAGATGGCCAGTCTCTACAACATACATGTCCGCACAGGTTGCTTCTGTAACACAGGAGCCTGCCAGATACATTTGGGTATAAGCAATGAGGACATCCAAAGGAACCTGCAGGTTAGTTTCTGAACGAGATTACGTAATATATTGACCATGGAAAATACCTAGATTCCATGACCCAGGAGATATCCTCCGGCTATCAGTTCTGAATTTCCTGAAGGGTGGGAGAAGAAAATCTGGTTCTGTGTCAAAAAAACCCCAACCCTAAGTAGTTAAGGGACAAGGTAGGTGTATCATGTCCTGTGGTTTTGAGTCTCTGCGACTTTAAGAATTAAGGTAAATTTGATTTGCTTTCTCTGACCTTTCAACTCAATTGCCACATTAAAGAAATAAATGAACTGAAATTCAATCCATTGAAGTGAGGTGTTGACACAAAATAATTTGATGAACCCAAAGCGGTATGTGTTGCTTGTTTGTGTTTTATTGGAAAACATGAAATCGTGGCTTCTTGTTCTGATTTGGAATTACACGAAATCCGGACTTCCTGCAGAACAGAAGTTCCTGGACAATTAATTTCCTCTTGTTCCTTAAGTATCCTTTATTGTACTTAATAATGTTCAAGTATTACAGACCTATTGCTGTTGGATGTTACAGTTTCAAAGGCATATAATAATTGGACAAGAAACAATAAATGAGAATACACAGTGAATCTCTGAAAGTGAAGTAAGTTTAGATGACATCTACCTAGATTACTGGCGTATTAGATTGTTAGAACATGAATGTAAAGACTGTTTTCTAGATGACTAATATTTTCCATAAATTGTCATTAAAAGATGTGTAACAGGATGTGTTAGAACGAAGTGGGGGAGGCTTCGTGTCTGCGTATTTGTTAGAGTTTGAAATTACAGTAAATTAATACAGAACAATCCAAAATTTTATTAATGGTATTCTTCAAAAGATAAAAAATTATAATGACTGTATGGATATTATAGCTCCCTTATAATTTCACAGAGACATTTAGATAACTTTTGCAAAAACAATTATATGCGAGACCGATAGCACAAGTTCTTAAAGGGGGAGAGCTCTTTAATACCTTCCTTGGCAAAACGGTGCTTTGATTTACCATGGAAAGCTCCATGTCCATAGTCTCCTCATGCATAATTTGCCTAAAAGCAGGTGAGTGATGCTTAAATTTTCGAGGGGAAGCAGGTTCCCCAGGATGCTCTTAAGAAAGGGAAAAAAGGTCTGCCTTCCTGCTGGAGTGCAAAATGCCAAATGACCAGCTGCAATGCTCTTGGATCTCCTTATATAAGGAGGATTTTGCTAAGGAGTGGGTGGCTTCTTATAGGTCTGTATCATGTTAAAATAAAGCTGAAGATTTAAACAGGGATAGGCAAAACACAAAGTTATAAAGAGACACTTAATCTGCCAAAAGTGGTGTGATGAAGCAATGGAGTCAAGCAGTTGTTCTTTTGGGACATTCTCGTCAGTCCTTTGAGAAGGATCTAGTTGTGTTACTAACATTACTGTGTAGGGGAAGGCATCTTTAATCACATTACTTGCACATATACTTTGGTTTTGCCTTTTCCCAGGGTACTGACTGTATTCTTCCTTCCCTGATGAAGATTTACATGTTCAAACTGCTTGTGAGGGAGGACTTCGTGTCCTCAAGGGTCCCTGGAGAAATGTGGTTAGTTTTCTTAGGATGTTAGGTAGGAACTCATTTGCTTATTTGCACAGCAGGAACCTCTCTCCTCAGTCAATCAATCAATACTTGGCAGAAGGGTTACATGTATATTAACAGATGCAACCTAATTTTGCAAATGTTGCTTCTGCTTTATTGTAAAGGATAAAAACTACATCAAACTGCATTAAAATATTTACTTCTGCATTGCATGCTTTGACATAGGGTTGGGTTTTTTTAATTTCTTCTTGCATAAATGGCATTGGTGTTCATTGAACTGTGACATTTCTTACTTTAAAAAGCCCTCGTGTAAATAATCTATTCACACTTCCATTTTTATGTAACAGAAATGCATAAATAAACACAATTCTGAGGAAAAAAAAAATATGCAAGCTACTGCACTTACATGAATAAGGATGCTGACTTAGGACTAAATCTTGTGTCCACTGGTGAGCTAATGTTAGATGGATGAGCAAAGAGGGTCTCTAGCTTATCTCACTAGAGGTAAGTGGCAGCACTCACTGACCCACTTACTGAAGGAGAAACTTCTGCTCTAAGGGAGAGTTTTCCAGAGAGTGCTGTATGAAAGACATATTAGATGGAGGGGTATTTTTGTGGAGGTCACTACACTAGGGTATTTGAAACCTTTTTCAACAAAGATTTTTCATGAGTGGCAACCTATGCTCTTCAAAGGAGGAAGTGCTAGGGGGAAGGGAGGCTGGTTCCCTCCATCCTGAAAGCAATGTGTTGACTGGATCAGCAAGACAGATTTACTGCATAACCAATGACAAGGGAAGTTGGAGCTCTAGATTCGAGTCTGTGTTTTGCTAATATCCCAGACCAGTTCTGAGCTGTATAGCTGTCCATTGATCTATTTAACACAAGCCATGAATAAGCCACTGATAGTATAAAATGAAACTGTTCTGACAGCAAATATCAAGAAACTTTCCGCAGAAGAATCATCAGTCTCATGGTTTGTTCACTTATCTGAATGTAATATCACAGTTTAAATCCCAGTGAACTATGTGGATGAGACTGGAATATACCTGGAGACTGCCTTCGCTAACAGGCCATCCTGGGACATCCAAAATTCTAATTCTTGACATGTTGTTGAGAAGTCTCCCTTGCCTTAGGGTAGAATAGGACAAGCATCTCGAAACAATCTTATTCCCAGCTTGAGTAAGTAATAAGATAGTTGTGCTTTTTTTCTTCATTTTCTCTTTGTATCCATGAGTTAACTTTGTATTTTTGAAAACAGTTTTTCAGGTTAGAATTAAGAGTCTCATGAATAACTATGTAAAACTGGAGGGAAATAAAGCAAAGTCCGTCGTAACGGCTTTCTGGTTTTCTTCCTATTTCAAACTAGGCTGGCCATGTCTGTGGAGATGATATAGACCTAGTTGATGGACGTCCCACTGGTTCTGTGAGAATATCCTTTGGCTACATGTCTTCTTTTGAAGATGCACAGACTTTTTTGAAATTCATCATAGCCACCAGACTCTCCAAGTCAGACACCGAGATTCCCTTCCAGTCCTCTGTTACAAAGCTGACGACAGAGTCTGTCCCAGATGACCACCCTTCCTTTAACAATGCAGATAAATTGTCTCCAGTACCACACATCTCGGACAGAGAACTCAGGAATCATTCCTCTGTGACAAAGACAACTGTCAACTGGCAGCCACCGGAGGCTGAGGCGGAAAGCATAAGGGCAGCTGTTTCTGAGAGTGCAGTACCAACATGTAGAAGAGGTGGCAAGCCCATCACTGTCACCAACATTTACCTCTACCCAATCAAATCCTGCTCTGCATTTGAGGTATACGCTTTGAATCATTCGTAAATATTCATCTCAACCTTGTGTTTTGGCTTACCGCTGTCGGACATGTCAACCAGGAACAGAATGTGCATGAGATATTAGGAAGCAGTATTTGGGTACCCATTTTTCCTTTTCTCCCATTTCTAGGATCAAGTCCTGCATGCTAAGATACTTTGAAGAATTTTCAATTAGACTGAAGTTACAGGATGCAAATGTGTCTTCTGCCCTCCTCCCCTCCCCCCACCCAATAGACAAATCTGCACATAATATGCAATCGTGAAGAAAAATAGCACATAATATGCAATCGTGAAGAAAATAGTTGGATTTGCAAAACTTGACTAAAATATAATCAAGTAATTAGTATGCTTTTACAGAATGACATGTGATGGACTTGTAGGCATTGATGGGTAGGCAGCAATTGAGAAATAACTTGATTAACATGTTATAATTGAGAGGAGGCTGATTTACATTACAAAGAAATGTTATCATTAAAAATACATTTGCAACAGAAATATGACATTTAAGTGTTGCTGCACTATTTGAAAGTTTGCTCTTTGAAGATTTTAATTGCTTTTTTACCAAGTTAATAATATCGTCACCTTAGCTGTGACTTTTTTTTTTAAATAATGCATGATGAAATAGGTGTATGGCCCACACATGACCTAGAATGTGACTCTGCTTAGTACCATACTGGGAAGTGATTTAATGAATGTCAATAACGGTATAACTTTCCCTATGAAAACTTGCTGGTGTATGTCATTGTCTCACATCTGAGTGAAAATTGGGGTCAAATCCAGTGACAAATCACCTGCATTTAAAATATGGCTTCTCAGCTGATTTGATCATGATTTATTCTTTTTTTTTTCTTAATGCAAAAAGAGGCTGGGGAATTAAGGCAAATACTGTTAAACGACCAACAAAACATCTGTATTTTTAAATTCAGTTTGGCTTATGATGTCTTTAATTCAAAGACACAATCTTTGAGCACTAAATGAGACCTGAACAAACAATTTCCACCCCTTATTAACCTCCCACTAAATCAAACTGTTTAGAAAATCAAAGTAATCCCACATTTCATATGAAAATGTGTTAACCTTTGTTTATGTGTTGCAGTTGTTATAGCTGTATTACAGAAGCCCACTACAGAAGCTGCTGAAATATGTTGTAGCAGTATTCAGGGCCCTTTGGGGTTAAATTCTATTTTTAATGTGCAGGCTGCTGTTGTGAGTTACATACCACAACATTCAGTGCTAGGAAGGCTTTGAAGTGATTGTGGCCAGGAGCAGGTAAGACGTACCTAAGCATGAAAGAAAGCTTATGTTTCCCCACAAGCTGAGCCAGGTTTCTTCTCTTCAAGCTCTGTGAGGGTAAACGACTCTAGGTGATAAATTTATACAAAACTGGAACTCCCTGGCTGACAGAACTGCAGTTTTATGTGGAGGGGGAAAATCCCCATGCCTGATGCATACCTCTTGTGCCAGGCATGAGTAAATAGGCCCAGTGTAAAAGAAGGGTTCATCTTACCTCAAGTGACCCCTCTGAAGTTAGATATTATTCTGTAAGCAGTGAGAGATGGATACCCGCTAATTCATTTTATTGTAAAATAGGCATCTGCAGTAGGAAAAATGAATTGTTCATGGGTGTTTCTTTCTCTTTCCATTGACTACAACAGGAATCCAAGGCAACTTAGATTACACACCTAACAGTAGCTGATTTGAATAGTTTAAAAATAGATATTAAAACTGCAATTAATTATGAGGTTTAGTTTTTCATGGCTAGAGTCATTTTTGAAGTGTGTTTTGATATTTTTTGATAACAAAGCATCAGCCACATTAGAACCCAGTAAGCTAAGCACTGTCATAGCCTGTATTGCCAAAGAGCAATATACAATTAAATATATACCGGATTTAGTACAGAGTATTGGAAGGGACTGGAAGTTCACTATAAATAGCGTTAAGTTCTTCTCCTCTTCTCAAAGAGCATTTTTTGTGCATTTCCTCTTATTTCATAGAAGATACATTAGCACGATTTTCTATATTGAAGTATATCCTCAAAGAAAACATGTTTGCTTTTGTGATCTTCTTCCTGTCCACTAGGCATTCTTCATTTTTTTCTTCCCAAAAGTCTGACTGGCACTTCTAGACCTGACATACATTTATAACCAGCCTGTAAAAGATCTGTCAATCTCATTGCCTGCCTATAGAAGAGGTAAAAATGGCGACTCACAGCCCACCATTTGTAATGAGCTTTAAAACTCAGTTAATCCCATTCTAAATCAAGCAGCGGCTTGGTCTCTTCCTGATGGGTAAGAGTAGAACATGAAGCCAACTCTGCCAGAACCCACATTATCACTAACTGCAAAGTGCACCACCCTCCACAAATCTATGTATGTCATTACTGCAACTTCAGCCTGTATCACCTTGAAAGGGGAAAATAACCCATGCCGCATGCACTGGAGTTTGAAGCAAGACAGGCTAGAGAAACCTTACCACAATTAAATGGAATGAAATCCTGAGAATCATTTTGCCTTCTAAAACATTGATTATACTAGCATCTCTAGGCTTTATCATGAAAAGACCGAATCCTATAGAAAATTATTCCTTTGCCATTCTCTTAGTGGTCTTTGTAGTACGGACTTCACAATTAAAAATATATTATCTCTTACTTTAGTAAACTCATAAACTTCTGAAGTAATAACCATGTAGCTTGTAGTTTCCTTGGTCATTGGTTAGAATCCAAGAACTGAAATTCAGTTTCATGTTTTAAATCTAAAATACCTTTAGATTCTTTGTAGTTGTTGAAAATTTAGGAAAGTATTTTCCCAATTCAAAATTTAATCTGCATTTTAATCAGTTATAGGGTAGCTCTAAGCTAGCTGATGTGAAAAGGTGAAAGTTGCTCAGATATTGGGCAGCAATAAATTCATTCATATTGTGATACTTGGATACTTGAGATCAGAATCTCATAGATTTGTAAGTTCAAGTGCAGGCCTCCAGCTGGTATGGGAGGTCAGACCTTCAGCATGTGTAGTAAATAGGCTTTATTGTAAGTACATGATCGCTTGTGTTTGCCTAAAATAATATGTGCAGTGGAAAATTCCAAATAACTGTGTGTGCAGGACCCAGCCCATCTGCCAGTGAAATCTGCCCACCGACTTACTGGTTGCGGGAGAGATGACTTGATTAGTGTCAGAGGACAAACTCGATGAGGATGTGAGTACAAACTCACAGCTGTTTGATCTCCTCTTTAGAGTCACATAATCTCCTCCTCTCCTAAAGTCTGATTTCTCTGTTCCATTCTAAGTGTTTTGGTATGGGGTGTGCTTGACCTCCAGAGAAATGAGAGTGCAGAGTGCTTTGGCATCTGGGAGGATGAAGATCATCAGCTCACTGCAGGTCGGTTAGTTCCTACAGCGTTTTAGAAAGTGTTCCTGGCCACGGGAAGTTCTCTGTTCAGTGTCATTCCATGGGTTTAGTATACATGGCACAGGAAGCAAAGGGCAGAATATTCTAACTCAACTTCTTAAATGTGCTTTCTTTTCCCTACAATTATTTTATTAAATGGGGAGAAGCAGAGAAGAGGAGTAACCTCTATCCCAGACCACTTTTTTCTTCTTTTCCGACAGAAAAATGTGTTTTAAACATGCATTTTTAAACATGAACATCTCTCATGTCAATGAATTTTGCATAATTACATAATGCAATGTGCCCAGTGCAAAAGGTTAGGACTTTAAACATTAATAACTTTATTATTCTTGCAGTAGATTTCAAAGTATAAAAATTGCATCTCAACACAGAAGACAAATTACCTTTTAATTTAAAATACAATGCAAATTCCTAGTGATCAGTGGATAAATTATATGTAGACCGCTAGCATTTTTAAACTTACATAATTTAAAAGCTATTCAGAGATTCCTTTAATGTGTTCAAAAATTGTGTTAGCCTTTATGGTGACATTACTGTGAACTATGGAGAAATGCAGCGCAAAATGTTTTAAAGAAAATTCTGAAAAAAAACCAAAAAACATATTTTTGCAGTGGATATTTTTACATTGCAAGAGGGAAAATGGACTAAAGCGGATAGGACACTACCACGTACTGGCTGTACTAAGCAGTGGTCCTGGCTTATGACAGGTAGAGAAGACCTCATGTTGGATGATTAACCCACCTGCCATGCTGGGAATGAAGGTGTATGCTAGCATCTATCAGTAAAATCACGGTGTCCCTACTTTCTTTCTGTCCTCCCCCTTCTAATTTGTCTCTGCAGTCAGAGATGGTCACACAACTTCAGGGAATCGATTTAGAAGCTAGGTGATAAGGCATTGCTTACTGTGATGTATGCTAACCTGTGTGATTTTACTTCGCAGTAAGCTTCGTTGGCTGCTTTACTTCACTGTATTGGTTGCCTGAATACAGGTATTTAGTGACATTTGAGTGGCCTGCCTGACCTCCTACTGCTGGTCTGCTGGGATGTGGATCATGTTTGCAGCCTGTGTCATATCTGCTAGCCTTGGGCAGACATCTCAGACATCATCTGAGGGAGCTGAGTTAAACCACCCTTCTCATGTCTCAGATGAAAGCGGAGCAGGCAGGCTTTGCTTGAACTGCTCTAATTCGGTTGCTTGTAATCATTTGACAATCCCTTCAGCTTCTTTGAAATAATGGTGGGAGATGGCCTGCACACATCATAAGCCTAAGTACTAAGAGTAGGAATGTATATGTTCTTCCATGCTTGTCTCCAGTGTCAGTATTAGGAACAAACCAGCTCTGACTGTTTCATGATCGCCTGCGACTCTCTGTCTGAGGCAGGGTACACAATTATTTTGTTGCTGCACCTTTATTTATTGGGGTCCTAGCAATTTATGAAATACAGTAAGTTGAAAAGTGGAGAGGAAGTAGGGCACTTAACAGTGTACGGGGGACATCCATGAGAGGACAGGGACTCACTGCTGGGCACATGTATGATCGATTCTTGTTACAATGGCAAATACCCAGAGGAAGGGGGAAAATGGGCTGAGGACCTGTAGTCGTGTGCTGCATCTCTGAGTGTAGCGTGGGATTACTTGCCATTATTTTGGACCTACCAGGGATATTTTGAATGGAGAGTGTTGATTATTTCCAAGTATCTGCTACCTAGTTAGCTGGACTTTCCCCACAATGCCTATCAGCATGTAAGAATTAGCTGAAGCGCTGATTAAAGAGAGAATGTTTTGTTTTGCTCGTAAAACATCTTGCCTGCAGTGAAGGGTAAGCAAACACTTAAGCAGTTTCCTGAATAAGATTGCTGTCCTGAAGTGGAACCAAAACAACTGAATGTTACAATTGGGAGCTAGGAATCATTGTGTTCTTTTTCTATTTTTCTGCTCTTTTAGTTTATTCTGCTCTTTGTATCTTGCAAATCCTGTAAAGATCTGTTAGGTCCATGGGAGGATGTATTACCGATTAGTGAACTTCTGTTTTGGAAGGGAGATTTGTTAGCAGGAAATTCTTGCAGCTCTCAGATGATCACCAGCTGTTCCAAATGCATTTTGCAATCTAAATATACATGATAACCAAAAAATACTGGCCTCTCCAAAGAATAATTTCCAGCAAGGACAAAAGTCTGTTCTTTAGCTGATACTGCAGGTTTTGGGTTATGATTCCTCTCCTAAAACACAGGGCAAAGGTTCACGTTATTTAGGTGCTGACAGTTTGAGGTGCTTGGATAATGTGGTTTCAGATGACAGTCAGACCTAAAGTTTCAATTTTCGACTGATTTTTTCATCCACACTCACTTAAAAAACTGCCAAAGAATATTATAAATCAAGTAGGTTGATAAAATACAGTTCTTTTCTTTAAAAGTTTTCCATTTATTTTCTGTATTCAATGCAGTTAATAGCACTGTGGCAAAATTAGGTAGAGTTCAGCTTTATGCTTTAAATTTTCAACTCCAAAGTGCCTTCCCTCACCTTTCTCTAGTCAGGCCGTCAGTGTCAAGCTACTGCTGCAGGCTCCTATAAAAGCTGGAAAAGTTTATAAGAATGGGATATTGTGATATTGTGGATTCTGTGGGGTTTTGGATAGAGAACATGCTAAACAAAAATGTGATTTTTAATTAATCTAACTGGTGCTTCCAGCCAGGCTTTACTTCAGATCATCAGGCTGTGCCTGACATCTTTTTCTCACTACTTTTTGCTAAAGTATTTTGCCAGTTAATTCATGTGAGCTGTGCTAAGCTTCTCTACAATAATGCAACAAAGTTCATCTGTAGTTAACTTTTCTCCATATTCAACTGTGAGTAGAAAGCATGCACGAGCTGAAGCAATATGTTTAAATGCCCAGCTTTATGTTAAAAGAATGGTATTAATATTTTAACATTCTGAAGGAGAAAGCAGTTATTAATATCACCCGAAGGCATTACTAAAATTGCTCCCTTTTTGGATTTCAAGATTACCATCTGTGTAGCATCAGTAACAGATGTTCTTTTCACCAGAAAAATTTACATGAAAGCAAGGACAATATGCTTGCATAGGCTATTGGATGTAAAGAGTGTTATAGAAGTAATGGAAGAACAGACAGCAAAGAACACAATGTGTTTTGTTGCAAGGGGATCTGGAGAAACTATTATGCTCCTAGCTAAACCAGAAGCCTCCGTGGTGGAGGTTTTCTCAAACAGATTAATTGATAAAATGATTCCAGTTTTATGAAAAATAAGGTTTTTCAGAATTTGAATTTCACATTTTTCTTGCTTCTTGTTTGGTTGGTTTTTCTTTATTTCATACAACTCCCA
This sequence comes from Dromas ardeola, assembly GCA_013398915.1. Lineage (NCBI taxonomy): Eukaryota > Metazoa > Chordata > Aves > Charadriiformes > Dromadidae > Dromas > Dromas ardeola. The sequence continues at coordinate 30,298 of VYZM01013525.1, forward strand.
TGAAATGTCCATGCTTTGTAAATTAAAAGAAAATTTGGGGGGGAGATATCCTAAAAATGGATGAGTATAAAACTGAAAACCGTTTTCAGAGTGTTTCAGAGATTGTTCACTCTATTCTTGTAGCTCTGCTTAATCAAAGTGTATGATAGTATGTAACAAATTATAGTAACTCCATTTTGTTTTGTCAGCTTTGTGCAGTGGTATCTTTACCTTTGATTTGCAATTAAGGTTTCTCTTATTAAAGGCTGACATTGGCTTGCACAAGTTTTCCTGATTTCAAAGAATTTCATTAAGGTTTCTTTTCCCTCTCTTTTCTTTTCAGCATGAATCTGTTAATGCCGCTAGGGCTTTCTAAATCTTTGTGTCCCCTCCTGTTGCTTTCCCAGGTTGCAGAATGGCCAGTAGGAAACCAGGGTTTGCTGTATGACCGAAACTGGATGGTTGTAAACCAGAACGGAGTCTGCATGACTCAGAAGCAGGAGCCAAGGTTGTGTCTTGTCAATCCCTCAATTGATCTGGAGCAAAAAATTATGGTCATTCGGGCAGAAGGTTAGTAAACAATATCCATTTCTTCCCTGCATTATTGGCGTCAAACTTCTAGGCAGAGACACCTGCATGCACCCACCAAACTACTGAATGCTGCGTATGCTTGCCAACTTCAGGGACAAATTCTGCTACCAACTGTGGGCAAAGAAAGCCCAGGCTGTGATATACAGCCCTGGGTAGTTTCCTACCTTGTTGTTGAGGGGGGAAGAGACTAGACAGTGATGCCCTATGTGCAATCATAAGGTGGGTGCTCCAGGAAGGAGTAATGAACTGCCAGATGTGGAAATTTACTGACTAGTGCATCTTTCCACATCATGAAGCCTGCAGGGACTGTTATTGCTGCAAAGGTAAAGCAATAGGAGTCTAACATCAAACACCTTGGCCAAAGACCTTTCCATCTTACAGCTCTTCTCCTCCTTCCAGCTGTGGGACTAGAGGGGTACTCTTCAGTGGAAATTAGTGTGCATTAAAATAAGGACCAGACATTATTTAGCTCAGTTAAATACTTACACTAGCAGCCAAGTATTTCATGATGTTTGTGCTGCTTTGGATTCATCAAAACCCTTTTTACTCTCTGCTGAGGGGAAAAAAAAAGAAAAAAACTTATGGAAAGTATTACGGAAAGGTCTTTGCTACTTGGGGGTGCAAATTATTTATTTTGCTAACAGTGCTTTTAGCACTGAATGCTGTAACAGGTTTGCATTCCACAAAAGTCATTATTAATGCCGAGTTTGTATGTGGCTGAATGGTGTTCATCATTTCCCTGGGGTCTAACATTTACTCAGCCTGTATGTCTTAAGCATTAATAATATATGTGCCCACATTTTCAGCAGCTAGAGCAAAACATGGGATCTATATTCAGATTTTTCACCCTTTACTAGAAATCCTTATGAGTGTCTCTGTAGCTACAGTCCCCTTTCTGTTTGGACATTACAGTTGTTGTCCTCTCCAGCAGTCTGAGCACCCTCCATAAAATTAAGTCTGACCAGTTGATTTCTTTTGTCTGGAATAAGTTTGTCAAATGTACATTTGGGTGCTTCCACTAGTCTCGTGCAATTTTTTGTGTGTGTTTCAGATTCCAAACACAATCTGGTCTCCTCTTAGGGATTCCAGACTGGCGCATTGGCACAAACACTGCTATTTTCCTTTCTTGCCTCTATAACTTTTCTTTGAAAAAGTATTGTTAATTCACTTGAGTTCCATGTGGAGGACCTTACAGCTGAAATTTTTGTAGTACAGTTGCATAGACAGCCTTCTCTCACAATATTTAAATTACCAAGTGCTTCAGAACTAATTATTTCTAGTAATTCAGTTCCTTTCCATATCTCTTCCTTTCTGCTTGCAGATACAGTGTGATAGCAAGATACCTCTTGCTTGCAGATACAGCGTGAAGTCTTGTCCAAACCTTCTCCATTTATCCATTTTCAGAGGTTCAGCCCTGTTGGGCCTTTTGATTGCTTCATTCCACTCTTACGAGTATGTTCTTCATTTTTTTCCTTTCTAGTACCACATTGCTCAGACAAGTGCATATCCATTAGTATGTTTGCCTGTCAATAATACCTTCACTGACCTTCAGAGAGTCAGGAATAAGTTTTCTCAGACAAAAATGACAGTCAAGGCACTCATTTCTCACTGAGATTTAGAATCTCTTGCCAGAGTTAGCGCCAGGGTGAAATTCACCTTTAAATCCTACGTTTTACTTTGTGTTATTTTTGGAGTTTTCACTGTCATTCACCTTGCTTCCCATGAAAGCAAGAACCATTTCCACCCAGAAGTGATTGACCAAGTCCATGGATCACTTTTCCACCCAAAAATGATTGATCAGATCTTCAGTGTGCTCTAACAGAATCATGGTTGGCATTTATTTATAGCCTGCTTTGGTACAGCCAGTATGAAACAATAGAGTAATTTTATTATTGGTATAATGGCTCCAGATACCAATAATCTTTGTCCATAAGGTGATCTGGGCCCTCTTTTTATAATAGTCCTGCTATTTTTCACTCCCGTAGTGTACTTGCAACCTGTGGTATTTTTTTAATGCCAGACAGTGAGATAATGGCTCTCATTTGCTTGGGGAGACTATTCCAGAGGTTACTGCTCATAAGGTAGCACAGTGGTGGGAACACATACGAACCAGCAGGGTAAGACTGAGCAGATAAATCTGTAGGAAGTTGTTCCAATATTTATTCTGTTTTCTTCCCTCTTACCTGCAGGCTAAATGCATGATTTGTTTGTATTAATTTTTAATTTTTTTTCTTTTATCCCTTCACATACATGGGTCATTGTTATATCTCCCACTAAAATAATTTCATGGCAGACAAATTTAATTTAATTTGTTGACTCTTTCCTTGAAAATCCCATATTAATCCCTGTTGATTTTGTCACCACTCTCTCCAGCCTGTCAGTAGATTGTTGCTAACGTAGGACCTGAAGCTGAATGCCATGCATGTCGCTGGAGCAGCGATCAGTGCGGTGAGGAGCAGTAGCCCTCTGATGAGCCAGGCTGGCTGTTGTGCAGCTCAGAGCCTACACTGGCCTGCGTGGCTAATGGCGTTTCAGATTTGTAGCGCTTAGCCTGCTGACTACAGCCACCTCCAGGTCTCTTCCAGCTTTGTTGGTTTGTGGGTTTCTCTCTCCCACTGGATGTCTTCCACCCGAACTGCCTTTCCTCGGCTACATGCATCTTTCCAAGATGAGGAGTTGTGTTTCCTCCAACTCCCTCTCTCCTCACCCTGCCCTCACAGTCCCCATGCAGTTTCTCTGTTCTTCACAGTGTGATGGCGACATACCTGGTGGTGAGGAGTGGGTGAGGGAGGTGCTGGCGGTGAAAAAAAGAGAGACAATACCTTTGAGCTGCACATGTACAGAATCCCCCCGCTCCAGTGAACGTGAAAAAACCCAGCGGCTCCCAGCTGACCGGGTGATAACTGCAGTCAAGTTAGCTGCCTTCCCCCTGCTTCTCTGCAAGGAGGCTGTAACCACTCTGCTTTCTCTACCAGTTTCTCTGCTATCATCTGCGCTTACCTCATTGTGAGAGCAGGCTGTGGCAATGAATGATCGCCATATAGACCATCCTTTGCTGTCTGGAGGTGCCTCTCTCCAATAGAGAGAGCCTAAGGCAACCGTGCTGCTGGATTAGGTGCCTCCGGTAAGTGCCTAAAGCTGAGTGGGGCGAATCCCTCATAGCTCAAGTATGCAGCATTCTTGCAGAACATTTTGCTGTTACACTATTAGATTACAGTGAAGACTCTATCTGTGCCACTTTTAAAACATAATGAGTCTGTTCTCTCTCCCCCTCCAGGCGTGTGCTTTCCTCTCCCTCTAGAACTTTTCATTTGTGGAAAATTTGCTTATGGCTATTTTATTTCAATATAGTTTAATATTCTCTGTCTTCTCTGTCCAACAAAATAAAATTGTCAGCATGATTTAGTGTGACAGTAACTACTTTAATACCTTTTGCTGAATCCTCCATGTGCTGAGACACTGCTTCATGTTCTTTAACCCCTGCGCGTTGGGTATCTCCATAGCCCGTCTAGCAACCAGCCCTTGGTGGGCAGATCCGCTGTCTGACTGACCCAGCTGTGCAATCCTGCCACCACTGTGGGTAGTAAAGACATCAGATTGAGACTCTAGACATGGCCAAATCTGCATGAAGGCTTAGGATCTTTTCCTGGCATGCCTGCAAGATTATTTGGCTTGCATGGCAGCTGGGGAGCTCCAGGTATTCCCCTCATCACTGAGGAAGGGGGTGAGAGCAGAGGGAGAGGAAGGGCTTGTGCTTGGTCTCTCACAGGCTGTACTTTACTTCGGTAGAGGGAGAGAGGTTTTAATTTTGAGAAACTGCATTTCTGATTTTTTTCAGAATCATTTTCTTAGTCTATGTGGTTGTTAACAGGCATTTCCTATTCTTTTTGTCGTGAAGAGTATAACTAACCCTTGCTATCACAGAACCCACTTTGAGAAAATAGGTGTAACTTCAAATAAGCCCCTGTGGAGAAAGACAACTTCTTGCATCTCGACTGAAGCTGTTAATGTTTAGGCTCCCAGCAACTTAAAGGTGGGCAGGAGCAAGTGCATTTATTTCTAGATGCCATATTAACTCGAGTGGGAATCAAGGGAAATCTTGCTGCCCTGCTCCATCAAATATATGGGGGCACAGATTACACTGGTCTTGTTCCTGAACAACATAAAAGTAAGCCAAACAGAATTTAGCTGAGACTATATTTCTGTAGAAGACTAATTTCTCTCTTTCTGTTTTAGCTAACAATCAGTATTACTTTGGCAAGTTGGACATTAGTTTACCACTGCACAGAGGGAGAAATTTTGAGTGTTGTGAAGGCCCTTTAAAATATTGGAGTAGAAAGATGCTAGCAAAACTGAGCCACTAATTACACTTTATGGAGTTTATTGTGCCTTCAAATAGTCATGTGTTACTGCCAGTAAAAATAATGGGAATTAAGTGCATACACTGATGAAAGAATATACATGAATAGTTTATATTTCAGTCTATTGAAATAACAAACCTCTAATTTTTCTCATTGACTGAAAATAGGAGCTATAAAGACAAGAACAATTTTTTTTATATTAATACTGTGAGCACATCTGTGAATTTTATTATCAAGCAAATGACCATGGAGAATGACAGCTTTTACATTTTAGTAAATGGCAATATTCTGCTTTATTTTTTGCCTTAAGATAGAATAAAATTGTAATTAACAATGTTTAACTGACCTAAACATCACTGTAAAATGTATACTGTTCAATAAAAACGTGATACACTTACTGGTGTATAAAAGCAGGACTTTTTAAAGCCCTGAGACTCTATTTTAAGAAATTTAGTGGGTATGACTTGCTTAGAAAGTATTTTTAAAAGATATAATAGCTAAGGATGCATATAGGATGAAATCTTTCAAACTCTTCTTTTCCAGAAGGAATGATGCTAATGTATGATTTTTTGAAAGTACAAGAGCATTAGTTCCAGTTTATAAGATGATAACATTGGTTTCTTTTTCAGGGTGTTGCAAGCAGGTTCAATGCATTTATTACTTACGTGTTTTATTTCCCTAAGGGAACCTACCTTTTCCTCCTCTGTCTTCGCTTCTGAAGTGTGCTAACAATATTAGCTAAAAAAGGAGTAGATGTCTTTCTGTATTGACAACTTGCGTGGAACAGAGCTGATAGTTGGGGTATAGTGAATCTGTATTACATTTCGTTATTCTTCAGAAGAGAATAAAGCAATTTGATTTCACCATATCACAGAGCTGGTAGAGCTTGATTCTTATTTGTACTACAATAATATGAACAGGAAGCAATGAGTGAAATTGAAACATGCTCATATAAAGCTGGGGTACAGGAGATCAGTCTTTGCTGGTTTATGTTGCATTATAATGGAAAAGAGTTGGATTCATTGCAGCCATGCAGTAAAACACTTTGTTCGTCATTTCAGATTATTGCTTTCGATTAACAGAAAGGAAAATAGTACAGCTTTTCTGTTAGTTCTAGTAAGCCACAGTAGCCTTTCCATCTCTGTGGCTCATTCTGTTCAAGATAAGAAAACTATGGAAGAAACTGTTAGCATAGATCATTACCAGCGATTCCTCATCTGGTTTAAACTTCGAGATGGATAGATGGGAGTACTTCTCTCATTAGTGTTTTCCATACATTTTATCTTTAAATTATTGTAGTTTTATGACACATTGTATTTCATTCCTTGAACAGCCTGTGCTTAGTTTTTCCCTCCTCCCACCCCCGCCACCTCCATCTTTAAACTTTCTGATCACTCCATCCCACCACTCCAAAAAAACCCAAGCCAACAGTGATTAACCTTATCTCCTGATTTGCTAGAGGGGGCACAACAGTGATAAACTCATCCTTTCAACAGAAACCGTGACTGAGGCAGTAATTCTGTGCCAGATTTGTTGCCCAAGATACAGAGAGAATGAAGTTACTCAAAGCTGAAATTGTATATTCCTTAATGTGGTTTGGTTACCAAGGTCATCTGCAGCCTTTGCTCTTTGCATTATCATTTGGAGCCACCTGCAGGCAGAGAATGTAATTCTAGCAAAAAGAAAGGATTTTTGTTAGGTGCTATTTAGGAGGCTGCCATGATTGTGAACAGGTGTAAAAATAAGAACTTTTTTCATAACCCTATCTTTCCGCATCATTTTTTTTTTTAAAATATGATTTGCTCTCTTCCCATCTAGGCATGGACCCAATATCTGTATCACTAGAAGAAAATACTGAAAAAGAAGCTGTGATCTGTGAGAGTAAAGTCTGTTCACACAGGTGAGTGAGAGCAGAGAGGAATTGAAGCTGAAAATCACTGCAGTGATTGAATGATTGGATGAACACACAGGGGCAGAAGTCCTTAAAAAAAGGGGGGAGGGTGGAAAGCAATGAATGACTTAGTGGACCAGGAGAAGACAGATTTAGATAGGTAATTTTGGCATGTCTAGTTGAAAACACTAAAAAATAATAAAATTTAAAAAGGGAGGGAAGGACAGCACAAGAGACTGTGATGACTTGGCACTCACTTGAATAAGGGAGCTCTTTCTTTTACTTGCTGCAAGGATGAGAAAAGGGAAAGGTGTCCCCAGTTACTTCCAAATGCCAACTGGGGGCCTCGTCAGGACTCTAGAATTCACTGTCTTCATTTGACAGTAATGATGCTGGCAACTTTGACCCTTTCATGCTGTGTGGATTCAAAATTGCTAGAACCTGCTGAGGTTATAAACAGCTTTCTGTATTTACAACCCCTTTTAATATTGTTTTGACCACCCATGTTGATCATTGTCCCCTTAACAATCTTGGGAAGGCTGCAGGTGAGTATGTGAAATAACATTAACTCTAATCAAGAGGCATACCACTTCAGTGAAATATAATGTTATGCATAAATTAATTTCCTATCAGTGAACTTAAGTGTTTATCCATCATATTTTCTAAGTACTTCCCAGTCTCATTAAATTTTCTGAGTGGCAGTAGATCAAGTGCCTTCCTAAAGTACATTTGCGTTATCTACTACTTTTCTTTTCACCGAGTCTTTTGGTAGGTCCAGCTAAAAGAGCCACTTACACATTTACAGCTTCTTTTAACCAAGGTATACTAATTCTTTGTAGCCCGCTACATTTGCTTCTCTGAGGGTAACACATAAACAAACCAGCAGAAGACCTGGCCATTTTCCCCATTGAGCCATGCAGGAAATTATCTTCGCCTTCTTTTCTACTAGCTATTCAGATGATAAAGAGGATCCTTTTCTCAGGAGTGTATTTTCCTTAGGTAGTGGAATTCACCCAAGAGTCATTTGTTGTAACCATCTGTCCCACTTCCCCTCGTGTTGACTCATCCTTAGCCTCCCCATGGTTAGCCCATCTATTACAGGCTGCAAAATAGCTGAGGTTATCTTTCTCTCTGTGTGCATATAATTGGCTGCCATACTATTTATTGTAGTTTGTCTTTCATGTCAGTGGCTGTGTCATTTTTAACGTATGAAATAGGAAATTTTCATGGAAAACTGCTTAGAGTTCTGAGGAGGAAGAAAAGGATGGAATGACAAAGAAAGGGGAGACGTAAGACAAATTGCACAGAGTGGACTGTGATTAGCAAATAAACAAGGCAGGAAGTAAGGCAGAAGGAGCGGAACATTGATGAGGCTCCCAAAGTGCTCAGAGAACCAACAGCGCTGATGGCAAGTTCCTGTGCTTCAGGAGAGGAGCCTCCAGGGCCAAAAAATGGGAACAGGCGCAAAACAGTGCTTTGCAGTAGGACAGGAGGTGATTTGTGGTCTGGGGTCTTTTCTGCAAAATCCCTGCAGTGAGCAGTGGGACCAAAAGTCTTTGTTAAAAGGCTTTTATTCAAAAGAAACTCCTTCAAAAGAAGGTATTTTCCACTTATTAATTCTGCTCTCTGGCACTGTGATTTCATCCAGTTCCATTGTCTCAGGTGGTTACTCTGAATTTACACTGAGATAGCTGAGAAAAGCACTTGATGTAGAGTCTGCAAGCAGTCACGTGAAGAAGTTTAATTTCACAGCAGCCACAAGAGTTTAATGAGCCCAAATTTTCCTTGTGAAGGAATTCATCAGGGTTAGCCTTCATGTCAGCAAGGGTTGTCCATCAGCGTGTGCTGCTGACATTGGAGGGACATGGCTTTCTAGTATAATATCTAACAGTGGGCAGATCCAAGTAGAAGCTAGTGATGTTATTGATGTTGTAGAAGACCCTAAATGCTCAAGGGTAGTGCTGTACTGAAATAGGCAGGGACACAGGCTCCTCTTTGACAGGCCACAATATCAGTGAGATCAAAGGAAGTGGTGGAAGACGACAAAGGTGTAGTTAAAAACAAGGTGAACTGAGCCTGTTGTGCATAAATGTACGTATTATATCCCTCAGGATCAATATTCAGACTTCAGCTGTCCTTGTTTCTTGTTCTATAAATTACCTAGCTAGAGGGACCAGCTGTAACACACTGAAGCTAAATGACATAACAAGAAGATGAGTGGGGAACTCAAGGCAAACAGCAAGTAAAATCTGAGAACTAGGCCCTCCTTTATAAATTGCCTGACATGTGCCAAATGAAACGTAATGCTGACAGATGTAAGGTAATACTCAACAAAAATAAACATACACAGAAAATGCGCAGAATTGAGCTGCACCAGAAGGACTTTGAATAAGACCTTGATGAGATGATGGTACTTGCTCAGAAAATGGTCGGACGATAAGGGAAAGCAATTTGAAAATGCAGGAGTCTTGGAATACAAAAACCACACAGCAACATTTGATGAAATACTTAGAATGCTGTGTGTCTCTAACTCAGCCTCTGTGACTCAAAATGGTAAGCAAATAAAAAAAAGGGCAAAACTTTGATCCTTTGATTTATACAATATTAAGCTCCAGCAGGATGCTAGAGATAATTGGTTCAGGAGAGAATTTAAATACCCCTAGCACCTCTGTTTGGGTGGGAAAAAAATATCTGGGGAATTTGTTTTACCTGTACGGTTACCATGGAAGATTCATGCTTCCTCATTATCAGCCTTCTCCCTACTGCAGTGAACAGCAAGGACACAAGAACTGATCAGCTCAGACTATAGAATCTCACGTGGAGACTCATCTTTTGGCCCTTGTTTCTTGCCACAGTGTCTGCATCGTATAATACCAGAGTTTCATTTCAGCTCTAGGACATCGCTGGCTAGATGCTTCAGTCCAGTCTCAGAGTGGGGAGGGGGATGCAGAGCTGCACCACAATCAAAATTCAGAACAACCACTGAAGAGATATCTGATCCCTGCAGGATTATAAAATCTCTTTGATTTCGCTTGTCCTGGCTTTCTACCTGTGTAACTCGGCTGAACCTACAAAACATTTTGTAAAGCCAGGCCACTTCTTTCAATCCTAGGGCTTAGCATTTTTTTCTGTGAGGAGCTGTTTTCTTGTTTCGTAGCGCAGATGGTCTCCATGCAGATCAGCTTCTTTGGCTGTGTAGGACAAAAAGGTGAGCATAGGACCACTGCTACCTCACTGTCCTTACTACAAGAATCCTGCCTAGATCAGCACAAGAATTTGCATTCCTCTTTTCTGTTTATGCCATTTAAAAGTTAGATGTCAGTCAAATCTCCTTTTGTAGTCAATGAAGACAATTAAACACTCCCAGAGTGAGAGTCATCCCATCCTGAGGTCTAATACAGATGGGAACTACTTACATCTTTCCATTATCTGTGAGGGGAACCTAGATAACTAATTTAAGATTGCAGTTAAGATTATTTGGCGCTGAGGAATCTAATGGCAAATAAGATCACTTCCCAGTGGTCTGATCTGTGCCCTTCCTGAACCGAGAGAGGAGGGATTACATCCAGATGAAGAAGGCACATCTATTGCCAGCCTTGCATAACTCACTAGACAATTTACTAGTAATGGAAGCCATCTTTAGATAGAGAGATACTTGGGCTTTGCCAGTGGAGCCATGTTTTAATGTGGAGTGTCTGTACTAACATGAATTAAATTAGAGAATTAACATCATTGTACCTAATGGGATTATTAAAAATTACATGGAGTGGGGCAATCTTAAATTCAACTCAGATTAATCCTCTTTGTTTTAGTAAAAAGCAGAGACCAGAGAACAACTTTTTCATAATAGTGTATCATAATATTGTAATATGGGCTACCAGTTACTGTACTTCAGACTCAGTGTCTTGAGTGTTACAATTATTTAATCCTTTATTCTACAGTAATTTTCTGTATAAAACTAAATTAGATCTCGTGAATATTAACTTCAAGACTAACAGAGTAAAGTTGAGGAAATTGGGAGATAAAATTATGCAGAGCTTCACATCTCTGTTTTATCACTCATCAGAGAATACAGATTCTGTATTTTATATTGGAAGAAGTTGAAAAAACATCTTCATAATTCATCTTCAGTTTTCCAAATTAATTTTTGAGCAATCAAATTTTGCTAAGTCCCTCTTTTCTCATAATAGGGTAAAAACGTATGACTGCGGAGAAAGAATTGCTGGCTGGTTCTCTTTGTTTCTTGGCCGTCCGTGTCGCTTGATAAGACAAAGTTCAGACATGAAAAACAGGTCGTATCAGAAAAATACAAAAGGTATGTTGTCATTCTTAAAAATATCTGTGATTCCACACTTAGTAAACATCAGGCTCATGGATTTCATACTGACTATATGATTGCCCTGATAAAGGGTGAAAGAATCATTCAATATTGATGTAGTAGGTTTCAAAGAGTACATTTATACCCAAACTGTGTTTATGCTGCCCTTTTACTTGTTACATTTGGTGAAAATGTACAGATACAGCAGTCTGGGGGTTTTTTATCATCATGACCGTGATTTTGTCTGGAAACTCAATGATCATTTTGAAAAACGATCACGAAAAAGCCATAAACAAAGAATGTATTCTTAGACTAAATTTCATTATAAAAAGGAAAATGGAAAGAGCATCAAAAGTCCATAGATATTGCTCTTGTAAATTGTTTTACAAATTTGGTAAAAACTCAGCTCTATCTCAGTTTCTAAATGCATTGCATTATTATAATTTACAGGTTTGAGGGGATTCTTGGAATCTTTCCATAGTGTCTGGAGCCGAATTAATAATTTTTTAATGAGAATGAGTAAGAGGTCAAAGGAAATATGAGGTGAAATTACTAGTATAATCTTCCTGATTTTTAACGATCATTTTAGAATGTTGGATTCATTTTTTTTAGGTCTGGCATCTGCTACAAACATCTCTCTCTCTCTCGTGAATGAAGCACAATACCTCCTGATAAATGTAGCAAGCATTCTGCAGCTGAAAGAACATATTTCTGCAAGGTAAGATCCTTCTGTCTCCAAATGCCTGGGGTTCCAGATGCTGATATAACTGTTTCGTATGAAAATTTAGAGATAGTTACTTTTCAATGTTCAACAAATATATAGGTACTAAACTGGTATCATTACTCATTCCTATATGACTTCCGAAAATTCGGATTAATTGCTTGAACATAATCTTTCTGCCAGTCACCTTTAGGAAAACTTAAAACAAAATTCTTGTCAAATGATTTGGTGGCAGGAGACTATTGGGAACCAGCCAACTTCTATTTGTGAGAAGAACAAGGATAATTAGGTTTTCACAACATAAATAATTTGGCAGATGAAAATACAAAGTCTTGCTACTTGCTGAACTGTTTCTTTCCTTTGGGAAGGATTAAGATTTATAGCAAACATTCACAACAGAAATATTTTTAAACTACTTGCAGGACTGGATTTATTTCATTTCTTAATTGAATTTGGCTTTACTTGTACAAAAGTGGGAGATGCAAGCAGCAAATGAAACATTGAGCCAGCCCACAGTTACAAGATAAGGAACCCATTACCAAGTAAATTTTTGTAGGCTGACAATAGAAAGTTGCTGTTTCTTGACTATAAGTAGGACAGGCTCAAATTCCACAGAAAAGTTGCCCTCGAGGCCTCCATCGTAGCTGTGCATCCCACAGCCCCAGCGTTTGTTTCTGAGCCCCCTTTTCTTCTCTCACCAAACTTCCCTGCCTCTACTTGGAGTCATCTTCTCTCCTCTTAATCACCCACCAAACACGCCCCCTGCATTGAAATTCCTGTTTTGAGTAGAGGAGGAACATATATATATAGCTGTAGGAGGATATGCATACAGCTTCAGGATTTAAAACCAGTGACTGAATGAAGCATCACTACAGACCACTGGAGCTTGCATTGCCTGAGGGTTTTCTTTCTTTAGGAGAAGACAGTTGGGCAATTTTAGCATATCATGGCAGTGCTTCTTTGGGAAAAATCCCTGGGAAAGGTTTGAATCAGTCCGTCTCTCATGTGTTCTGACTACCCTTTCTCAGTGACAGTTAATGCCTTCTTTTGAGCCTTGACTGGATCAGTTGCATCTCCTTGGGAGAACACTTGCAGGCATCCCTTACTCACACTGGGCTTTTTCTGTGGTGAGACACAGCGAGGAATGTTCCAGACATGGGATCTGAGTGCAAAGAAGAGGAGTAAGTCACCAGAGGGAGAAGCAAGTAAGGATGAAGGAAGACAGGGAACTTTGGTAAAACATGCAGGTGATCCACTGATTTTGCGCCTAATATTTTCCAGTACAACTAGGCTTGTAATCTCCTTTTCTTCAAAGCAAACTCCAGATGTGACTGGAGCTGCCATAATGCCTGAGAAGCATCTTGCTTCCCACTCTGCAGCGCAAGTTGGAAAACTCTTCCCTATTTTGCCATGTGGTGCTGGGGAAATCAATTCGTCATAGAAGTACAGCATCATCACTTTGCACTGTTACTAAATCGTGGTGTACAAACTTTCCAAATACTGACCTCTGCAATGTACTTTCAAGAATCTGTATATATGGGTCTTTCTGAAACGTTTTTCTTTTTTAGAAAGTATTATTTAGCTTCTTGGCACGTGGGTTTGTTTTTGTTTAGTGCAAATCTGCTAAAATTTATGAAACATTTTAATCTTCAATTGAGTTTTAGTAATTTCTCTTTTTTTGTATCTTCTGTAAGTAAAAATTAATCCTCCAGTTTGCACTTGGGTCTTGAGAGGTGTTCTAAAACAGAAACAGCAATTTAATTAAACATTAGAATGTAACATACTGTAGGAGAGCTATATGTATATGGAGACATATGCCTCTCTGGTGTTGCCTTTACAGGTCACCTCCATGAAAATCCCCATGGCCTGGCCTTATGCTCAAATGTTCTTGCTAGAAATACTCCCCTGAAGATGCAAATACTCATTTTCAAGTTTGCCTGTTAAATAATGTAATGCGTTCTGGATTGCAGGGCCCACTACTGTGAGAAGCCCGAAGTCCCCAGGCTGGCTTTGGCAAAATCTGATTTTCACACCAGATCCTGGTTGAGATTTTCAGGAGGAAGGTGCCTGTCACTCCATCCAGCTGATGCATGTTTTGAGGGGGCGTTTGCTCAGATGCATGCTGTCAAGTAATTAAAAGCAGTTCTGAGGGCTGGAGGTGGGTGCAGGAGAGAGAAGGTATTTTGGAGGTGAGCCTGAGCGGGCTGAAGGTGGAGAGACTAGGGGTAGGGGCATTGCGGTCTTGGAGGATAAAACAGTAGAAACTAGAAATAGTTCTCAGCAGCCAGCTCAAGATTTTGCAGGCCCAGCTCTGAGGTTACTGGGGCTTTTGATGCCCCCCCTGGCACCAGCTGGAGTGGCAAGCACTGGTATGTCACAAAATGCATTCAGAACTAGAGGCTACACAGCATCCAAGCTCCAAGAGCCCACAGCAAAGCTAGGAAGCACAACAGCGTAACTGAACTTGTTCGTCACTAGCTGCTATTTTCCTCCCTGTCTGTCTGAGCGTCGGCATAGTTTACGCTTTCTGTTGGCTTCTATCTTCTGCAATCGTTATGAATTGTGTCTCAGCCATGGGATCGCTTGTGGGATCTCGAGGGAAAACCTGTAGCCCTTCAGCTTCCCATCCCACTTTCTACCCCCAGGCTGCTGGAGCCCTTGTGAACAGCAAAGGCTCGGTGGAGCAGGGCTTGTGTGGTTTGACTGAAAGTCTGCACAGGCAGTTTATCCTTGTGCACGTTTGTCTGCTAAAGAAGATCGTCCGGCCTGTTTTAAATAAAATCAAGCTCTTTTTTTCACCTAACAGGCTTCTTCTGTCAAGAGTGCTTGATGTGAACAGTTTTCCCTGTGCTTTGATTTTGTATGTTTTTCCTCTTTTTAATTAAAACACATTTTAAACTGTATGTCCTTACTTTTTTATTATTTTTTTTTTCCCAGGACAGAAACTTCTCTTTTCCCTACTTACCCAGGATTCTGCCTCTGCTGTAGGGTGACATATCCCAAAGTTGTCAGACCACGGCTGATGGAGTATCGAAAGTTGTTCATGCCCATAATAGCTAATGCAAAAAGAAATGCTCTTCCACACTAACAATGGGACTGAGAGAACTCCCTTGCAAATTTTAGGGCTGTCTTTTTTTCTGGTGCTGGTCAGGTTCTCCTTTAGAAGGAGAGTGAAGAATGACAATTCAAAGGCACAGACAGATTTCTGATATTTGTATGCAGTCTGCTGCTCTGTCTGCCTCATATATGTTCTCCGCACTGACACAAATCTGCACTCTGTCAGTTCAAATGCTTGTAAAGAGGTGGAGATATCGCCACACAGATTAATTTTTTTTGAAACACCTATCATTTGGTGCAATCTGCTGCATCCCAAAGGCAAATACTAATAACATGAGGAATACATTCTCTCATAAAATGCCTTCACTGGACTTTTTCACCTTCAGTGTCTGCTGTTTTTGTCCCTTCTACCACTGCAGCATGTGCAGAATAAGTTTCTATTTGCCTTCTTTTTAGAAGCCTTTAATGAGTGTCCTGGTTTCAGCCAAGGTGGAGTTAATTTTCTTTCTAGTAGCTGCTGTGTTTTCAGATTTGGTATGAAAGGTATGTCAATAAAGCATATTGTTTTAGTTGTTGCTAGGTGATGTTTATACTAGTCAGAGACTTTTTTCAGCTTCCCACAGAAGCTGGGAAGGAGTATAAACAGAACGATAGAATGGCCAATGGAATATTCCGTCCCATAGATGTCATGCTCAGTATATAAATGGGGGTTGGCTTGGGGGGTGCTGGAGTCTGTGATCTCTGCTTGGGTTGGGCTGGGCAACCAATTCACCGAGCAGTGAGAGTGACTTGTGTCTTGTATACTCCTTTACCATTATTATTATTGTTATTTTCCCTTTCCGTTGTTGTTCTATTAAACTGTCTTTATCTCATCCCAAAGGGTTTTTTTTTTTCCCTTTCCCGTCCCTTTGTTCCTCTTCTCCCTACCCTTCTGCGGGGAGAAGGGGGAGTGAGCAAGAGGCTCTGTGGTCTTAGTTGCTGGCTGGGGTTAAACCATGACAAAGAGTCAAATGATTGCTAACTCAAAAGATTTTTTCATTTTTTGCCATTATCCTTAGATATGATAACTAATAAGGAATTTTCTCATATGCATTGTTCGCAATCGCCTGTCTACCTGCTTTCATACACATTTCCAGGTTACACCTCTGAAGAATCCACCTAGAGGATTACAAATTATAGTCAAAGGATTACAAATTACAGTTCAATGCTTACAAATTATAGTTAAATACCTTGTGCCCTTTTCATAGCCTTTGTAATAAAACTTGGTCCAGGTTATTCTGGAGAAACATCTCCTGAATCATATTAGCCACTTCTTAGAGCACAAATATCTAGTGCAGAACTAGTTAATAAACCTTATTGTTTTGTTTTCTCTGCCAACTCTGTGAGACAGATTGGAAGAACCATTGGAAATAGAGGAATTAATCCAACGTTTCCGTGCAAACATTGTCATCAGTGCACCAGAGTCCTTTGAAGAAGAGGAGTGGGCTGAGATTTCGATAGGTGCTCTGCGATTCCAGGTGCGAACTCATCTCCCTTGTCGTAGTCCCAGTCTATCACAAAGTACTTTGACCCCTGGAGACAAAGCAATTTTTGCAAGGCTTTGACTGGAACACGGGCGGCACAGTTTGTGCAGATGAAATTTATGAAATGTGTAAAAAAACCAAACATGCTGTGGCCTGTGGCAAACATGCTGCAATATAATTGAGAGGTTTTGACATATTTCTCCACACCTTTTTTTTTATTATTATTTCGTAATTCATAAAATTTCACACCTCTATCCAACTGAGCAGAAAAATAACCACTGTTTTGAGGCAGTTTGCAGCAAATATTTAGCCAGCGTGTCATGAGAGAATACCGGTTGCTGTTAAGCATAGTAGTCCAAATGTAACCTCAGATTGCTGCACATCAAGCAACTGACTGCCAAAAGGCTGCACATGAATACAAGTGAGCAATCACTGTCTGTTGCCCTCTGTTGTATACATTTGGTCTTAATGTCCATTCAAAACATGTTTCTGAGTCTAGCCTAGTAGGGTTTCTTCGTATGTTATGCTTCACATCGCAGCTAACAACATAATGTGCTTTGTACTGTAAGGAAAATGCTGAAGAGTTAGACTTTGTTGGCAAATACATTCTTTTGAAAAGAACTTCAGCAAAGGATCCATGAAGAAGCTACACACGAAACCTAAGGGAATGATGCACACATGTATTACATCTTCTGTTGGATTTGTCTGGTCCTTAGATATGCAATATATATTTGAAATGCATTGCCTAGGATGTGAATATTCAAACAATTCATTGTTTTCTTAGGGATGATAATGAAGATGTCAATAACAGAAGTGCTAAGGTCAGATCTAGAAGCTGTGATAGACATTACTCCTATTTCTTTCTGGTCAGCACGCTGTAAGAAATGGAGAGGCCATTTTTTTCAGTAAGGGTGGAAATCAGGACTTATCTGCTCTCTTCTTAGGTGTATTTTGATCAGTAAGCTGTAATATGAGTTACAGAAAATTGAGGGAAAATTTCTTCAGGTAGGAGATGAGGACAAAATCCTTGGGCGTATAGCTTGTTGGAGGCTGGAGTTGCACTAGGGATCTCAGCTCAGGATCCTGTTGTGGAAGAGACGGTAAAACTACAGAATAAAAAGGCCATCCTGTTTCTGGCATAGAAATACTTTAGGAATACAAACTGAAAATAGAAAAGCTTATGCAACTTGCATTGTCTTTTCCAGTCTCTGCTAGGTCCTCATTCAGATACTGATGTAGTAACAGTAGAAATTATGTTAATGGTACTTGACGCCAGGAAAATGGTAGAAGAAGCTGTTGAACAAAGCAAAGCAGGGAAAAATATTTCCTTCTCTGTCTTATTTTCTTGTTCTTTTAATAAAATATTAACGTTATGGAAAATAATCTTCTGAAAAAGCTGAGCCAAACGTATAGTTTTGATGATTACTCTTAAGAGTTGTACAAGCAGTTCTAGATGTACCTCAAAGAACTGAAAAAGCACTTCAGATCAGCATATAAACATGTTTGCAGCGTCAGGTTTAATTATTCGCCCTATTTGAAATTTATGACACATTTTACAAATGTAGAATGTGTATATTGAGACAGTTTCTATAACGTACAGCTTCGTTAAAGTTAGGGTTGCAATCTTAAGGGAAACTGGAATATGTCTTCCTTCTTAATATTAATGCTTTAAAAAGTAAGAAGAAATCAATTGCAGGCTTTTTTTCCCTAAAACCACACGAGAATTCAAATAAGAATTGACTTTAAGAACCACGCTCTTGTATGATGTTAGAGTAGGGGTTCTCATTATTCCTTCTGATTATATAAACTTGTGAAAATTCACATTTTGCATTCTGATTATCTACAAGTGCTATGCCTATCAGAAAGAATGGGGAATATTGTGTATTTCAGCTGCACTGAAGCAATGTCAACCAAACCCTGTTAGTTTAACTCCAAGAAAATCCTCCTTGGGTTAAATCCTGAGGCGCTAGCTTGATTTTGTATTCAGTTCCCCTTTGGGCAAGTAGCCCTGCCAGCCCCTAAATGAAGTGAAGCCATCAGGAAATACAAATATGTAAATGTTTATGATTTCTCAGATTGGGTCTGTGGGAAAGTTTTTCTGAAAAAAAGAAAAGAAAAAGTGAATTAAAAAGTCAGTGAGACCTTCACAAGTAGACCCTTTGAAAATGTACCTACTTTAGGTGGACAGGCCTGACTTCTTACATAAATATAGAATAAAAGAACACAGGAAAAGTATGTGAAAGATGTGTTTATAAGATATTATGATGGTCAGAAGCTTGTACTGTTCTGTGTTGTACTGCTTTCATATAGAGCTGTAAACCTTCTTTAACTGAAATTTCAGGTTGTGGGTCCATGTAGCAGATGTCAAATAGTTTGCATTGATCAACAGTCTGGGGAACGAAACAAAGAATTTCTGCAGTCTCTCTCTGCTGCCAGAGGTAGAAAGGTCAGTACAGTACTCCAAAATAGCTGTATAGAAAGATGTAGTGACTTCATTGCATACATCTGCTGAGAGAATATTCACGATTAAGTTGTTATGCTAATTGTTACCATTTGTTTTTTCAGTAAAAAGAGGATACACTTACAACCCAGATAGGACATGGTTTATTTCCATAAAATGCTCAACCTGGTTTTTATTCAGAAATTGACTATTAATATGCATTTTAACCGTGCTTGCTTTTATTCAGTATGTACTGCTTTACAATGTGTTTATTTTGGTCTTGAAAAACACAAGCTGATGCGCTGATGTCATTCAAGAAGAGAAATCTGCCGAAAAATAAGGAAGTGTTTGAAATGATACAGTTAGCTTGTGAGACTAAAGTGTATTCTTACTGTGAGAAACTACTTAGCAGGAAAAACAGAGCAGATGTGAATATAGTCAAAGTGGAGAGTAATTGATTAAGAAAGTGACTGGAGATTAAGTGTGAAATACAGGCGTTCATTTGGAGTCCTTCTGTTTCCTAAGGTTGCATTGCTTCTTGGAATTGAGAGTGCTCAGACGATGGCTAGACAGTTTGGCATCCCAAAAGCTTCACAAACCTCCTTATGAGTATTTATTTAGCTGAAAATCCGTACTCTGAATTCATTGCTTCCTGTTCGTTGAACTCCTGTTGTAAAAGTTCGTTAGCCAGTCAGGGCTCAGAAGCCTTGCCAATACCAGCCGAACACCAGAGACTGGGCACAGCATAGAGGCAGAGCAATAACAAATAGGTTGAAAATTATTCACCCAAACAATGCACAATCAAATTACAAATAATGCATTCTTTGTTTGAAAAAAAAAAATAAAAATGATAAATTGATTCGTCTGAGTGACTCATTAGGCAAACAAAGGGCTACATTTTCGATGAATGTTATCCTTGGTGAATGGCTCCGCCGGCTCCATCTCGGAGCCAGCCGCCTGGTGCAGAGTGAGACGGGGGAAAGGCGAGCAGGCAGGGGCCGGCTGTCTCGGCACGGCTTCCCGCTGACCTGAGATGACTTGGGGTTGCATAGCAGGCTCTGGCATTCAGATCACCACAGCACATGGGCCTTTGTGAGACGAGCTCCTGGTCATGGTGGGTAGCCCGAGGACAAGAGCCCTCTCCAGGTAATGGTGAGCCACAGCTGGAACATCTGGGACGCTTTAGAGCACATTCTGGGGCTCTGGGCAGGGATGCTGCCACGTGGAGTGTGGTACGCAGAGGACTTTCTCTACCTGTGTGGGTTTTACTGGATTATGATTTGAATCCTCTGTAGAGGGAGAGCACTCTGTATTCAGGGACCTTCTCAAATGGCAACAAAACCTTACCTGGGACACAGATTCTTAGGAGAGGAAATGCATCTTCTACATGTTTCCCTCCGCAAAGATGAGCTTCTCTTTCATCCTGATTAACTCAGCAAGGCAAAGATTTTCTTGATACGAGCCCTCCTAGAACCAAGTAACTCATTCAAAGGGAAGGAAGGCAGAACGAGCGATCCAGCCTCTTGAGAACAACCTGGGGCCAGATGAAAGACGCGTGGCAAGGCGAGGCGCTGCAGAGCACAGTGCTGCTATTCACAGCGGGGGAGTGCTCTGCTTCCCTCCCCTGCGCAACGATATTCATTCTGCAAAGAACCAGGCCTTCAGCAATTTTTTTTTCTTTTTCCCAGCCTCCAGCGCTGCTGGCAGTTGGGATCTTGTGAGCATGCCCCGCTCTGCATAAGGCCAGCTCCTCTGAGTTAGCTTGACAGCTGAAAGAGCCTGAACTGGTCTGAGAAGACCTCAGAGCCCATCCCTCCTGCAAGTCATCTGTGGGCTGATGGTCACCAGCTGATTGTCAGTGAGTAGCACTCGAGGACTATGGCATCTTCAGTGTGCTAAACAGACTAGCAGAGGACATTAATCCAAACCTTTCACAGTTCACAGCGGGGAGAGAGAAAGAACATCCATGTGACTGTGTTAAATTGCAGAGCTAATCCTATGGTGACTCATGTCTCTAGCATGCGCTTTTGTGTTTAGGAGTCATCTGATGGACTTCATTTTCTTTTTTTATCAGATACAGATTCAGTGAAGGAATTTAGCAGTTTGTTCCCAGCTGTCAATAATGCCATTCGAACTGCAAAAAACAAAAGCAGCAGAATAAGATTTAAGCTAATTTCCCAGTACAAGGGGAACTGATATTGTTGAAAGGCTGTTGTAGTTGCTCGATTTCCAAAACATTAAAGATACTGCACATACGAATGGATAGCAAGTCCTGAATGCTTAATAAGAGAGAAAGATGTCAATATTTACCATTTTCTTTTGTTTTTCCAAGAGCACCAACCTTGGAAAAATACATTGAACTTTATCAAACTGGCAGCCCAAATGACAGCACTGCCAATGAACTTCAATAATGAGCTAAATAAAGTAAGGCTTGTAAGAGCTGGTTCGATATTTATTTCAGAAATCGTATTTTTCTCCATCCCTCCGAGGCTCTGAGAACCTGGTGCTCCAAGTTGAAAGATTGAGGCTTTGCATAGACAGATTGCAGCTGAAAGTCAGAACCAGCTACTGTAATTAGCCACACAGGCAATTTGCATGTTTCCCGATCAATGTAAAGCAGGGTGCTGAAGCCTACCCAGCTACTTTTTACGAAACCTTTTATCGCATTGTTTGAAATAAAACGCGAACACCTCTACAAAGCGAACTTGAGCTCTGCTGCCATCAGTTCTGAAGAAACACTCATTAAGGATTCCTTCTGTAATTTTTGACAGAAAAGAAAAAACGAGCTCTCCTTCTGTGACAGAGCTCACTCTCTTACTGCAGGAGACTACGAAAGACTAGATAACTGCATTAAGCAAATAGCATAAAAATAGCCACACGCTGTTTCACATGCGTCACCACCTGATGCAAAACACACACAGACAGAAAGGAGAGAACATTGAATTCTCGCCTGTCTTCTGCGTTTTGCAGATGCAGTTTAAGGCTAACAATAGCGGAAGCCCCGTGGGTAGATTTGCAGCAGTGCTATAAGCTGGGGCTTGCATTAGCAGTCTGCCCCAGCCTAAGCGTATGGATAGTGGTACATCAAGGGAAATCCATTATGTTTGCACATGCCCGCATACACTAAAAGGCTTGTGTTTTTTTCCCGTGGGCTGTTGATCCTCCTTTACGTGCCCTGGGAGAGCTTCTTTCCCTGCAGAATTAGATGCCGTGCCTTTGGACTGCTTACTGAAACGTTAGCAAGGGTAGCAAATGACTTCTCTTATCTGATGCATCATTATCATCATTTTCATAGTAATGCAGGGCTTTACACTATGCAGTGCTTTTCATCCAAAGATCTGGAACATTTGCAAACAGTGATTGATGTAATTAATAGACCTCTGAAATAATATGGTTCTTTTTTCTTATTGGTGGCTGAACTGGAAAATGCATTTATTTAAGGTAGAGCAGAGGAAAACCAGTTCTTAGAAAAACATTCTGCTGTCCAGTTATTTCCAGCAGAACAAAGTGGGGTTTTTTGACATCAAGTTAAAAGTTTCCCTTTTTTCCAATATGAAAAATCAGCATGTTGAAAGTGAGTACTTCCACTCTCCTATTTCATAAGGCTTTGCTATTAAGTTTTGGTGAATGCGGAGATAATAAAGCATCATTACAAAAAAAAAAAAAATCAGCTTTAATAATTGCATCTCCCAAACCTTTGCATGGGAGGAAGGTTATGTTTTTGTATGAATAAAATAAACAGACATGAACAGGTAAATTTATCTATTGCGAGAAGGCAGCTGAGAGCTACCTCCAGGGGCAAAATCCAGAACTCATCCATCCAAAGTTAAGTTTTAGCATGTAGTAGCACTTATGTGCTTGTTACACATTCTAGCAGGGCATTTTCCCTACCAAGTGCTAGTCTGAATTAACTGATTGTTTAGGAGCTGTAGCTTGAAGGCATCTCAGCCTTTGTCAGATGTAGCACCTCAGGTTTCTATTTTACAAAAGGAGATACTGCACCCAGGGATATTTCTCTGTCAGTGAGTATCTAAGCAGTGCATATTACTGTTGATCCAGTAAGTGTACTTGAAACAACATGCAAGAATGACAGCATTTTATAGCTCCTCCTTTAAGTGAGCGTGATGACTATTATATGATTCACTGTTGGCAAGAATAAGTAGGTTTTATCTATTTCTCCCAGCAGTGAAGTGTTGTGCTTTTTACTAATCAAGAAGCTTTACATTTTTTTGTCCCTGTGAAGTTTAAGAGTGATGGGAAGAGCCCCTACTGCCATCAGAAGGCTGCGCAGATAAAGCCACAGAACTCCCAGTCCAGCACTCCCTGCCCAGTTCCTGGTGTGTTCTAGGGAGGTTTTATGCAGAATAAACTGCCCTTGAAGCCAGGAAAAGGTAGCAACAGCAGAGAGAGAGATTATGCAGTTCATTGTAATAACTCTGCAGGCTGTAATCTCTGCGTCTGAAAGCCTCATTTTTCAACAGTGAAATGTGAGAAGGGCCAATTTCTACATTTTATCTTTCTCTTGAAACAGAGCTGAAATGGCAGGATGCGCAGCTTTTGTGGTTGCTTGTGGGGGGGGGAGCGTGCTATTATCAGTATTTGCTGAGTCAATATTTGTAATTACTGAAAAAACAAGGAAATTTACTTAAGAGATATTAAATCCACTTCTGGTAATCGCAAGCTAAATTTTGGTCTTAAGAACATTCACAAAAGAAAGAGGTCAGCAATTCCAAGCAGGTATTAATACTATGTATGCCATCATTATAACTGTCACCTTGAAAACTCCTTAGGTATCACCCAGTCTCGGCACTGAAGAAACTACTACGAGACTTTAGGTGCCCAATCAGAGTATGAAAATACTAAGAAGGACCAGTATTAATATAGTATTTGACGACAACTGAAGATAAGATGTATCCACACGTGCCTTTTCTTAAATAATTCTGAATGGTTTAAAGTGCTTTAAGAAAAAAAATCGTGCTAAAAGATTCACAACAATAGAAAAATTAGGAAATTAAATTCTCCGCAGTGAACAATCCACCCAGATTTATTTTAGTCTTATTTTAAGATAAATCAAGATGTCAATACAGTAAATATAAATAAAAACTTCTCATGTATTAAAGAAGTTCATTTACACAGATGAGTTATAAAATTCCTTCCTGTGTGAAATGTGGTGTAGCATGGACTAATATTCATTTTACAATATTTGTTTTATTATTGCCTGATTTTTTAAAGCAACAAAATTATGGCAACTGTCATTTTTGCACTAGGATATAGGAAGTAAATCCAGGTCATTAACCACAAGGCTGAAAAACGCATAATTTATGCCAATAGAGAAACCACAGCTTGTCAACAAATAAGAGAAAAGCAGGAATGGAAAAATAATAGTCTGTACTTTAATATTTTAAATGAAACAGTTACTGACTTACCGTTTTAGCATCATGGTTGATCCAACACAATCACTGTGCTAGAGGATTGGGATCTTACTGTGCTGCAGTCGTTCCTCAGCATTAAGTACTACAACACCGACCACAAGGATCTACCCTGTGTCCACCAGTGAGGACACCATTATGGTCACAGGTATCCACAGAGTGTCATTTATAGGGTAGTCCTGATCAGGTCCAACTCATACCCCATATATGTGAAATGCCAGTGAGATGAAGGAATAGCAGAAGTAGCCGAAAAGCTCTGCTTGGGAGCTGTTTTTCTTCTTAATGTTTAGGATTACAAATGGAACAGAAGGACCCAAATTCAGAGTCTGAGGCCGTGTTTGGATAGACCTCTGCTTTACAGCATCTCTATAACTTGGGAGTAGGTCTCAGCCTTACTTCTCGCTAATTCTGCAAAGACTAAAAGCTGTTTCATGTTACCTCATTACTGTATCTTTATTTAATTATACAATGCAAGAACAGGAGAAAACATACTGCCTTCATATTTAGTCTGTCAAATATGCTCCCTTAAATTCAGCTGACACTATTTTTTTAAATTTATTGCAGCTCCTTTCACCTAGTATATTTTTCTAAACATGCTGTAAATGTAATTCCCTCAGTTTAAGGACCATCAATGAAAACAATGGCAATAAATGTAATCAGGAAATGGAGGAGAATAGAGTTTTGGGTTTTTTTGTTTGTTTGTTGTTTTGGTTTTGTTGGTTTTTTTTTTTTTTCAGAAATACCAAATGAATTTCATTTGCTTATTTATTTACTTTACACTTTGGAGTGACTGGTAAATTTTCGCTGTGGGCTACCGAAACAAAATACTTTTTATTGAAAACTGTAAGAAAAGACAAGAAAATTAGTATTGAGTTTCCAAGGTCCTCAGTTTGAAGAACAAAGACATTCAGAAGTCTATAAATCAATTATCAATTTAACATTGTCTTCAGCATTCCTATATTTCTGACTTTACATATTTCTTTAATTAACTATTATCTAATTGTTTGGAAAATACTATCATGAGATTGCAAATCCGTTTCTTGCGCATTTCGAAGTGCTCCACTGTTGGAAAACAAAACCACAAAACCACACCAGTCTCTTACTGTGACATTTCCGGATCACACCCAGCTGTTCACAGCTACAACTGTAACGTTCAATGTGCTTAAGATTAAGACCACACATAACACTGCAGACTCTCAGATGAGGTTTTCGGTGCCTGTGAGGGTTGTATGGTCAGTGGGTGAAGTGGTTATTCTGTTCCTCTGTTCTTTATTATTCAGTATCACAAGGACATGTATCTAAGCATTTCTAATATGCATGTAAGATGGCTTCACAGGTAATGACAGACAACAAGTGGTAGTCCTAATAAACTTTCTGAATATTTTCTGTAAAATATGCTAAAATATTCCTAAAAACAAATGAAGGGAAATTCGCAAAGGCTAGACAGAACAAAGTTCTCTTAACAAAGCGAATAATTCATGGTAGAAGATGCAAGTCTTTTCCTCACCGTTTGAACATACGTGCATTCTCGTGCTGCCTAGCCTTTATTTGTGATAATGCATTAACTGTATTTGTCAAGAAGCCAGAACAGTCATTAAATAACAAGACTGTGAGGGAGTGTAAATTACATATATGATCCTATGGAACTCATGATGAAATATTACATTATTTATCCATTTACTTAAGGTATTCTTCTTGAATAGGATGGGGTTAGCTTTTGTTTACCAGTCTATTATAGGTAATTAGTTAAAAATGTTCTTAATTGCATGCAGATAGTACATACCTCCTTGTTCTTAAAGCAATGTTGTTTTTCTAAACATATCTGGGTTGTGAGATCCTCTTTAGATCTCATTACTTTAACATGAATTGCATCTCAATACATGTTTTGCTTTTTTCAGACAAACTTTGGCATATACCTGATGAACCAGCCCTTGTGCTCATCCTTTCCAGATATTTTATCGGTTGGGTCTCAAGTACTTCCAGTGCTGAAGGAGAATACAGAAATTCAGCCCCCGACGTCGAGCGAAGAAAAATGTTCAGGATAGATTTTCTGGTGGAGATGAGATGTACATGCAATTCCAGGGAAAAGTCAGTAGTCAGTTATTCAAAAAAAAAGAAAAAGCTTCCACTCATTTGCTTCTGGTTTAAGTCTTTTAATTTTCTGTTTGCTGTAAACGTTATCAGATGGCAGAACCCTTGATAATTACAGCTCACCTACATGTTTTTGCTTGTGATTATGTTACAGCAGCCGTAACTCGATTTTGCTCAATTGCTTCAGGATGCAACAGGTTTGATCAAGTTTTACTGGTGGATGACTCCCAACACAAGCCCAACATCGTTGTCAGAAACCCGCATCTCAATGAAGGAAAGTAAACACAACAACACGCTACTTCCTTATGTTGCTTTGTTAAAACCACAATTGGGAGAGAGGATGCAGAATATATTTTAGAAACAATGTGGGTGGGAAGGGAACAGTGGGAGAGTGGCATGAGAGTAGCAGTCCATTCAGCTTTTCAAAAATGAAACTGAAGGTGATGTGTAGACAGTCTGAAGGCACCGGAGAAGAGGGAACTGTTATTGGGAAATCTGTGACTCCCTCTTCGGAAGCGGTGTGTGAGGATGCCAAAAAGGCGTAACAATCAATGCAGATTCAATATGCTGTTTGCAAAACACATTCCCTGTGAAGCAATTTCATCCATTCGTTCTTGACTTCTTTCTCTCATTCCCATTTGCTACATTTCCATCTGATTTATTTTGTGATGACTTCCCACACGCTTGTTTCTTTACGTATTTGTGGATGTTGACACATTTTTTCTAATTAGAGATTTTTCAACTAATACAGTGATGTTTTCTGTACAAACTTTGTTTATCCTCATCCATCTCTAATGGCCATTTAAGGGAACTCTTGAAAGTTTGGATGTTTCTCCATCCTGAAGAGGTCAAAGTATTCTTTATTCTTACTCTTGGTGCATTTGAAGATGTCCTTCTTAGAAGGCTTTTGAGTTCTTTACTGTCCTAAATATGACTTGTGCTTTCTGATTTCTGAGAGCGAATGTCTGAAACCTAGGACTTATTCTGAAATATCAATTATTGTGAAAATTAAAAAAAATAAATAAAGCAAGCCACACAGCAAAAATCACATGGAAAATCAATGTAATGCAAGACTGAACACATTGAGGCCAGGTGTTTTATGACCCCAACATGTGTCCAGCCTTCCACAGGGAGATTTTATGCTTCCAGGAAGTCCTTCTGGAAGAGGAAATTCTCCTAGATTGGCTGCTCTATTGCCATTTGGGAAGTGAAATTTTGACCCCGTTAAATGCACTGTCACAACTCTCATCCAGCATGATTTAGGTCTTCCTTGGGGCAATTTTGGCTCAAACTGTGTGAAAGTGCTTCTGGCTGAAGCAATCCTTGAGTTGTTTGAGTATATCCCTGGAGGGGAGCAAGAAGCTTTGTGAAAGATTTGGTCAAACAGTCATTCTGAAAGGGGAGCGACTACCGCAGAGCGGCGTACAATGGGAAAAGAGAAGCACGTCGCCCAGTGTGTGAACCAGAATTCAAAAATGGTCTTTTTTCTTTGTCGTCTTTTTTTTTTTGAACGGTTTTCTTCTTTCTTTTTTTTTTTTTTGTTCTTTTGAAGAACTGGTTTTACTCACTTCAGCTGGAACAGACTCTTATTAGTCTCTCAGCAGAGCTTTGTAATGGAAATGAGAAGAGACATTATCTGTTTCTTACAACCTGCCCTAAAATACATGGAAAGAGAGAGGTGTTTCATATGTATGTAAACTGAGGATCAGTTTTGAGAGTTGCACTTTCCACTTCAGAGCCCAAGCACTGCTCCTTGATGTCTGCTTTGAAAAGCGGGGGTTTTATCTGTCTAATAGTCAATTATCTGATGTTGTAATGAGCAGGCTTTTTGGAACCTTGAAAAGCAGTTTCCTGGTATCTAAATCTCTTAACTGTTTCACTCTTTGCCTTTCTGTTATGCAGAACAGTGTTTTGTTGGATAGAAAGCCAGCGCAGCTCTGGCAAATTTAATATGGAGACCCGCTGTATGCTGACCTTCAGGTGATCTCTGGTGCTTTGCTCTGTCCTCTTCACCTCACCAGTACGTCATTTGTTTAAAATGGCACAGAAGTTAGAAAAGGAAATTGAAGGCAAACCTCAGCAAGCTCTGTTTCACTTGTTATTGGATTTACTACAAAATAAGTCACTTTGGTACACAGTGGCTTGACAAATACTGTTTGTGAATAGCCTTAATGCAATGTATGATAACTAAGGATGAGAGGATTTGAACTTTAAAAATGTCATGCTTGGTCATTTTGACCTATTATTTACAGGCAATTACACTTTCTCTCTGCTGTGGCTTAGTAATATTAGATCAGGAATAATTTTGTCATTTTACAGGGGGGAAAAAAAGATTTTCTCTGATGTATGAACATACTCATTAGTATATTCTGTGCATTTCCCAGAAGGAACATCCTTGTGCTATAGTGATAGGAAATGTCACAGCGCTTCAGATTGATGGAAGAGACATAAGGAATCTTTCATCTCAACAAAGGATAATATTTCCCTTCTAGTAAGTGGAGTGTTCCCGCCAGTATTGATCTGTCTTCCCATCAATGAAGACAAATTCTTCTCAGTGCCAATACTCTGTGGAAAATCTTGAAGTAGGAAGAATCACTTTTAAATGGCATGCACTGTAACTTTGTAGAAAGAACATCCCTCCCATAATGTGAAAAAAATTCAGAGAGAGAAGAAACTTAGCATAATGCGATCCCAGGCACTGCAGGAACTAAAAGGGCATAAACACTTTGAAACACTGATAGAAAGCTTATATGTTCTATAAGGGCTGACTTCTCAATCTTCAGAGTATACAGAAAAAGGACCATTTCATATGAATGTAGGCTCTTTCATCTAAGTACTCCCATTGCTGCGAAATTAAATCTTTGGACTAATTGCATATATATGTTTACCTTATATGGAGAAGAAAACCTTATTACTTAATACAGCATTTCCAGAGTGCTGTGTGTAGAAAGTCCTCTATATATTTGAAAACTAAGTCCATATTTCCTTACAATGAATTATTCAGACATATTCCAGTTTCTGTGGGACTTAACTCCTTCTCAAATCTCAAGGCAAAAATGGTGATTATTACAAGCTCTAATAATAGCCAGGAGGCTGAAATCACAGAACGGAAATCAGCATTTTTAGGAGAAGCCTCTGAACTCTGTGTTCTCTGATAGGACTAAGATATTTCAGATACAGTTTATGATTTATATACTTTCAATGGCATCCTTCAAAATATGGTTGAAATTTTAGGTCACCCTTCTGTCAAAATTATACACAAATCAAAAGGAAGGACATGATTGTTGTTCATAAATTGTAGGGATTATGCTATGCATTTCTTCTTCACACTGGTTTTTAACTTTCTTGGAAATGAAACCAATAAAATATATATTGTGCTTGACGTGTCTACTGGTGGTGCTTGCATTCTTGACCTTTGAGCTCATGAGATGCTAAGTTCTGCTTGGAGGCATTGCCGGGCTCACGGGGCGAGGATGTGGCTCAGGACTGACGGGATGTCTCATCGCTGCTGGGATTCACAGGTGAGGTGTTCCTCCAGCTATTGCGCTGACAGCCGCTGTCTGTCTAGTCAGCATGCCAATCAGTTGCACACTCAGCTCAGGCCCTGCACAAAATGCACTAATAATCGCCGGTCTCCTTTAAAATATGTCCAGAGGCCGCCCTGTTGGAGCCATCTCTGTTATCCAGAGGTTGGAGCTCTCACCAAGGGTGTTGGAGAAGAGAAGGTTCATTTCCCTCTCCTTTGCCTGGAGGGATCCAACACCGTCTTTCTCCACTGCCTAACCCACCAGTCAGTAGGCGAGACTGGGGACTCGACAGGACTGGGTGTGTGTGGGAATCACAGGGAAGGCTCATCCCTCCCTTCTCATGAGGTTTACATGGAAATGATCTGTGATTCACTGGGCCAGAGAGAGAGGGACATGGGCGCAGTGGGGCAAGATCCGCACGTGACTGAGAGCCACTCATTCGTGCTTTTTTGGATTCACCCAGGGTGGGAGGGGAAGAAGAGCGTGACTCTATACCCTAACAGGTAGGTCACTCCTATGGAGGTGAAAGATGTGGGTACATCCCTGCCTCTCTGATTATACAGCCATCATGAGGCAGCTACTTGGACAAAACATAGACACAGCCCCAGAGAAGGGAGGAGAAGGCAGGGCGCTCCTCCTTTCTGCTGGACACGTGAGACAGTGTCTTACAGAGACCTGTCTCCTTCCCCAGGCCACCACCGTTTAAGTACAAGGTGGAACTTCAGCAAGAATAGAGGAGAAAGCCCCAAGCATGTTTTGGAATAGGCCATTAGGGGAAACACCAGTTTGAGTCCTCAAAAGCAGAAATGGAAATGAACTCACATTTCTGACTTCTTGCTAGGTGCACCGGCCACAAGGCCAGAGTGAAAAGGAAAAAATGTGGGAGGGAAAGAAAAATGGCACCTCCTACAGTCAAAGTTTAAAAGAACGTAGTGATACACATGCCTTCACCACACAGTTTGTAATTTTTTTAGGAAAGGAAGGACGTAGGTATCCCTCAGGCCCATAAATTGGATTCACATAACTCAGTCATCAGCACAGAGGTGCCTCTTATGCAAGGCGCTATTTAAGAGGCCTCTCTTGCCCCTTTTATGTCAACGAGCTTACATTGCCGCTCACTCCATGGGATGGCAGCTGTGGGTCCCTTCCAGTGGAAGAGAAAACAGGCAGGTGCCCTGCATAAGGAGTGAAGTGACTCACTTAGGACTGCAGACAGGGAGAGATGTTAGGGAGGTTTGACATGGGGCATCCTTCAGCATCACGGCCATGAGCAGAGGTACATCAGAAACCTCTGTGTAATAACCCCAGAAATACATGTCACAGAACAAGGTGGTAATTTTTCTGCTGGCGCGGTGAAGTCATCCTGGAAGGGTGATATTCAAGAATTGTGCTGTTGGGGAGGGGGCCATGGCAAAGGCAGGATGGGGAAAGGGGACAAACAAAAAAATGCATCTTGTAGCATTTGCCACTGAAAATTGCTGAGGGGCTTCTCAGATACCCACCAAGATGAAATGTGACAAATCGGGGAACTTGATTTAATACAGCAGTTTCATGGCAAATTTGAAGTGACATTGATGTCAAATGAAGAGCCTCTTGCCTCGCATGGCTCACGCATAGCCTATAATTAGGTGTGTTTCGGTGTTAGACTCAGTTTCTTCTGTGAGCCGATATCTATTCCAAAATTTGTCAATATGCTGCACATCTCGGCGTCAATATCAGCTTCTCCTAGGTAACCAGTATATTCCATCTTTGAGCCCGTCTCATGCTTTTTGCTGTTTTTCAGAGGTAAGTGTCCCATCTGGGTTAAAGTATTCTGGCCAGGATTGTTAATGGTTCCTCAGCCCAGAAGTGAAATCAGCTTTCGGTTTCTGAAAGGGCTGTGTTTTCCATGAGGCTGTGTTTGAAAAGCCAGCCATGATCTAATGTCAAGTCTGTTGTTTTCTGGTACTTATAATAGATGAATCAGATAAAGCTGCTGAAAAGTCGGTGAGTTATTATTTCCCGAAGCAAAACAAAACGGGAAGACTACAGAAGGCCCTGCGCTGCTGAAACCATCTATTCACTTCTACAAATGGAGAAGAGCCTCTGAGGTATCCACCGTTCATGGATATAATTCCCAGTGAGTCATGTATTAGATATTTGTAATTTCACTGGTTTTGCCAAATGCTTTGGACTGTTGCCAATCCTCAGAACCTTTGTATTTACTGTCATATTCAAAAAGTTTCTTCCAGCAAACCTTTCAATACGGAAATGAAATTGAATTTGTCTTATGCCAAATGTTTGTCTTTTTTCCGTTTTAAGGAACAAGAATGCAAGATTTCTGTGTTTGACTTGCTGTCCAAAGGTCGATGTAATGATTTAATATGCCTGAAAAGAGAAGGTTCTTGTCTGAGTTGCTTTTTCTGTCAGTCAGTGCTTGCAAAAAGCTACAGTGTTCCTCAGTAATGTCTAGTCAACTAGAAAAAAAGACCTAAGCTACAGGAGCTGGGCACAGCTTGCAAACACTCATTGTCTGGGAGGGTTTGCATCTACTTATATATATTATATAACATATATTAATATAACATATTAATATATAATATATATTATATAATATGTATATTAATATAAAATGATATATAATATATTATTATATTATATATATTAAGGACAAGAAGTCTAAATAGTCTAAACAATTTTATTTTTGGTCTTGGAAAATACTCAGAAAAAAGCGTGCACGGTTTTTCTGAGGGAGCATGGGAGGTGGCACCCCATCTTTCATATCAGACCCACAGCAGTACCCCTGACAACCAAACAGCTGCTGTCCCCGCAGCCAGAATGAGCCCTCAGACGTGTGAAAGTGCAGGATAAAGTTTTGTAATGCAGCTTTATACCCTCTCCCTTTCGTCATCTTTCCTCGCTCTAAGGAGCAGCTTACAACAGATAGGCTGCCTGAACTCTCAGCAGCTCCCAGGAGCACAGAGCAAGGACCGGGGGCCCGTGTCCCTCTCCAGACACTGTGTGACCTGGCTCCACTGCGCCCTACTCAAAATTTGTCTGCTGGCTTCTATATTGCGGCCAGAGACTTTCAAAACAACTAAAACCCAATAGACATTGCTAATTTATCTTGCTAAATTCAGAGGACTTTGTGTTAACTGGTTGTGCACGGCTTTATCAGAGTAAAGTACTTCGTCAAGTTCTTACACTACATTATGTTGTCTTCTACCAGTGTCATGGAGATATTTGGTATTCATTCAATCTCATATGCCTTTCCCACTGGCACGGCATGGTAATTTGGAGCTCTTTACGTGCAAAGTGAAGAATATGTCGAGAAAGACAGAATCTGACATTTCTTTGAGTGGGTAACCTGAAACAATTGGTTAAATTAGTCAAGGAAGATTGAGAGCTGTGTGTTATCAAGGGCATGCATGAAACATTATGAAAAACGCAAGTGGATTCCTACCAGACCTTTTTTCTAAGTGCAAAAACAACGCAAGCCAGCAATCATGTATTTAAGAAGTTACATATGATCTACCAAGGGCTACCAAGATGATTAGATGATTAGGGGACTGGAACACCTCATTTATGAAGAAAGGCTGAGGGATTTGGGTCTCTTCAGTTTGGAAAAAAGACGACTGAGGAGGGATCTTATCAACGCTTATAAATACTTAGAGGGTGGGTGTCAGGAGGAGGGGGCCAGGCTCTTTTCAGTGGTGCCCAGTGACAGGACAAGAGGTAATGGGTACAAACTTGAGTGTAGGAAGTTCCGTCTCAACATGAGGAGGAACTTCTTTACTTTGAGGGTGGCAGAGCACTGGAACAGGCTGCCCAGAGAGGTGGTGGAGTCTCTGTCTCTGGAGACATCCAAAACCCGCCTGGACGCGTTCCTGTGCAACCTGCTCTAAGGTGACCCTGCTCTGGCAGGGGGGTTGGACTAGATGATCTCCAGAGGTCCCTTCCAACCCCTGCCATTCTGTGATTCTGTGATTGTGTGATCTAAAGGAGACTGCCAGATATTGAAATTAACATATTCATCTGCACTTCTATTAAATAAA
Organism: Dromas ardeola; assembly: GCA_013398915.1. NCBI lineage: Eukaryota > Metazoa > Chordata > Aves > Charadriiformes > Dromadidae > Dromas > Dromas ardeola. The sequence continues at coordinate 64,260 of VYZM01013525.1, forward strand.
TATTCTGCTTCAAATAAGAACATTTGGATTGGGAGGGCCGTTCTACCCCCTGTTGTATTTCTTCTGATTTCATCTATCAGCCCCAAAATACTGATGGGCGGAATATTTTTAGAAATTATAATTCCCGCTTTGTACGAGGAATTTAGCTCTGAAAAAGCCCAAAGAAGACACAGCTTTCTGAGTGGAAAGACTAGGAGTTAGCCGTATAGTGATATTACACGATCGGTCATTTGGAAAAGTGGCCGTGACATTTCTCAAAGTAAAATAAATCCAGAGCGATTCAGCTGTTAGAGGGGAGGCACACAGTCAGGCAGCACGTTATGTGTGGAGAGGAATGCTCGCTGGAAAACAATCCCCTTCACATAGGCACACATATCTCTCAGAAACCACCCATATTAGGAAATTTTCTGAAGTATGTGTTGTTACTTTTCTGAAGTCCCTGGTGATAAGCTTTATGCCACAAGGAACAGGCAGAGATTGAGAGGCAAAGCGGTATTGGATGGCAAGTGCCAGAACATGGCGAAATAATGCAATATTTTTTTTAATGCTATAATGGAGCACTTTTGCTGTCTACAACATCCTCTATAGGCAAAAAAAAAACCAAAACAAAACAAAATTCAACTTAGAAAGAATATGAAAATAAAAATACAAGTGAATAATGAAACTAAATAAAATTATCTAAGCCTTCTAGAATGCATTAATATAAATAAAAGCAATTTCCAGGTTTGTGAAGCTCCATACCATAGTTCATAATACCAGTTCTTGTTATTGCAGCCCACTAAATGCTGGATCCTGGATAGAAGTCACTGAAATCATGATGTTGCCAGCTTATTCTTGAAAAAAGAGACAAAAAAGGACTCATGCTGGATGTGGATGTGGTGATAAAGCTGCTAATCAAAGCAGTTACACAACAAAGTAAACCTGAAAATCATGGACCTTAAAATCATATCTGGATGCAGAATTGGGAGGGGGAGGCCCCACAAACGGACACGTTTTTTCTCAGAAAGAGGAAACTTCTGACCTTAATCTTGCAATGAAAAACTGAAAAGCTTTCCAGCTGTAGCAAGACTTACTGGTTCAGAAACATCATGATTTTTGACCTCTTGATGCTGGCGTTATTTTGATATACACTCAGCCTTTCTTAACCTGAATTTTCTGTGGCAGTAATAACTGCAGCTGTCAGAAAGAGGACGTGTGATCATGAATGGCAGAGGAGATTAATCCTCTTAAGAGGCTGTCAGTAGAACAAGAGACTGTGACTCCCTGGTGCCATTAGGGCAACAGGAGGCATGAGCCCGGGAATCCAGCTGGAAATGCGGCTACAAATTCATGAATGGACTTGGGAATTGGGAAATGCTGCCTTATAAGTAGAGCTCCCCCCTCCAACTTTCAGTTATGTCTCATTTCTATCTAAAAATAAAGCTGCATGAACACCAGTGTCATCAGACGACAATGACGTGGACTTCACTGTGATTCCTTTTGCATTATGAATGAGTTGTTTTCTCAGCTAATCAGCTAAAAAGCACGTTGCAATGCAATAGCAACTTAATAAGATTAAAAAATTTAGTATGATAGACTTTACATGAGTTCATTCATGTGAAATTTTGTTTTCAGTGTTATTAACATTCATTAATTTCTAATTAGCCTCTTGGTTATCGAGTTGTCAATGCCAGGGTAACTGCAAAGGGACTTCTGAAGGTCCCCTCATTCAACACCCTGCTCCAAGCTTCAGGGCTAGATCAGGTTTCTCAGGGCTGTATTCAGTTGAGTTTTGAGTATTTCCAACAACGTTTCTGGGCAACCTCTTCCTGTGCTTTTCCACCCTCATGGTAACGAAATCTTTCTTTAGATCCTCTCAGAAATTCAGCATCTGACTGTTGCCTCTCACCCTTTCACGGCGCACCTTTGAGAAGACTCTGGTCTTCTCTCTACCCCCCACCCACAGGTAATTGTACAACCTGCCCCAGGCTCTCTCTTCTCCAGCTGAAGAAACCTGCTCCCTTGGTCTCTCCTCATACATCATACGCTGCGATTCTCAAACCTTCCTCTCCAGTGAGAAGTGTGACAAGTGACTTCAAATATCCTTTGCTGAATGCTGGAAGATTTAAACCAGAGAACCCAACCAATCGCCCCCTGAGCTACAGGGCTGGACGTTCTCCATCCGCTCTTGTTGTGAATGAGTGGGAAGGATCATGCAGATCATGCAGGTACCAATTCTCTGGCAAGATGGGTCAAAATGTTACGTTATTATACGAATGGATCCGTCAGTTCGGAGACTTGGCTGTGATACATCCACTTTTGCTCCTCAGAGACTGGCTCTGAATTTAGTTTTAAATTAAAACTTCTTACACTGAGTTCAGGGTATAAGTCTATTACCATTGACTTGCTGGCTGATTCCCTTTTTGACTCAATCAAGGAAAAGTTTGTTTTTCGAGTTTCGGGGATGGGGGAATGTGTTTAATACATTCTTTGCAAAGCTGGAATGTGGTTGAAGTCTTGGTCTGAGTGGAGTCAGCAGCAGAATTAAACCCCTCCCCTGGGTAAACTCCTGTCTCCCCTAGAAGGTTGGAGATAATCATATTTGCTTCCTGCAGTATGATCTAAATGGATCTTCACAATATTCAGAGAGCTGCTGTGTGGCTGAAGCATTTCCATTTCTGTATGCCCAGTTTTGGATACTTAACAAATTTGATTTTCTAGCAGTATGAGCTGAACGCTCAATAAAAATTGGGTTGATGGAACAGTCCAGCAATCAAATATCCGTGCACCCCAAGTGCTTCTGAAAGTTTAGACAAAGATGTACCACTTCCTAGTTTACTAAATTAACTGCATCCGAAAGCAGTTAATCAGCTTTTTCACTACCAGAAGGCAAAAGGAAGATGACAGCTGTTGACAACTGTGTCTTTATGTTTCTCTCTTTAGCATATACAATACAAAAAGCGTGAATCAGGCAGAGCAGGTCAATGAGATTTTCAGGCAATCATGGGAAGGAAATAAGGGCTGAGCTGTTGAGCAGCCTCATTTTTCTCTCCCTGGCACCTGCCATGCTTATTTGTCCCAATGCAACCCATGTATAAAACCCATAATCACACGGGAGCAGAGAATCCTCCCTCGGTATCATTCTGAAATCCCTGTGCTCAGGAGATGAATAACATACATGAATTCCAAGGTGATGGAGAACCAGAATCAGTAGGATGTTTTTATTGGGAAGAAGTTGTAGAGCCAAAAATCTTTGTCTGCTGAGATTGCAAAGCTCAAAATAATTTCCAACGTTTTTGTTTCTTTTTTTCTGTTGTGAAGTATTACAAGGGATAAGCTAATATTACGAGCGTAGCAGCTGAGGTTTGTGAATCTGAAAATGCAGTAGGGTATCCTTGCAGCCAAGCCTTTTATAACCAGACAGAGGTTGTTAGTAAGTCAGTCAACATTTCTTGCTTTTATGGGCTCTTTTTCCCCTTGATGGGATATCCTCATATGCATATTATCTAGCTGAACTACAGAGGAGCTGCAACAAAGCTGGGCTCTTCCAGCAGATGACTCGGATGATTCCCAAGAATTCAATATTTGCAGTGAAATGCAATTGATCTCAAGGATGAACGTGAGCCCCGTATATTAGAGAAGGATAGCAAAATGGAGAGAGGAGAGTCCTTGAGATGTTACCAAATCAGTTCCTCAGCCCTGGGCCAGCACGAAATATATCTGCATGACTCCTGACAGGTGACAAAGGGATCAAAAAGGATCCCTAATTCTAGCATTGTTCAGCCCCAGCCTGTTGCAGCATGGGGCAGGGATGGATGGGGCACGCAGTTGGAGCTGAGCTTGATCCCAGGGGCTGGGCAGGGACCGTGGGGGTCCCTGGGAGGCTGCTTGGGGCAGTTGAGGCGCATCGGTGCCCTCAAGGCCTCAACCTAGGGAGAACTGCTCCTCAAAACACTCAGCTCTCCCTGTGTGTTAGTCAGGATCATTTTCCATCTGTGCCAGAAAGCACCAATGACGAGTTGGATTAAGGACCAAAGCAGTCGGTCTGCTTCTGCACAAGCCTGGATGCCACGGTCAGTGAGTTCCACTGCTTTTCCCCCTGGGTTTTTCTGTCTGCCAAGTGACTGATGTGGGCCAAGGGCCAAGGCAATTGCTCCTTTCTTGCTCTTTCAGTAAATAGTTGAACTTGGAAACTTTTGTCGGCCGTGGGCTGACACAGGCTGACACAGCCGCGCACACGGGCTGTTGCGGACGTTGTGTTCAGAGGCTTATACACGTGTAGGTTAATGTGCAAAGGGCAGCTCTTGATGAAAAGGTTCTGCCGGTCTGGTGAACTAGATCTTATAATCACCACCAAGCCGCCAGAGATCTGAGAGATTTCTACCACCATGTTCCCTGTACTCAGATGAAGGCTGTGTATTGCTCATCCTTTATCAGCAGAGCTTTAGCTGTTCTTAAAATTTCCAAAGTGGAATATAAAAAGGAAAATTCCTGTCAAACAGGTGCTTACCACCACTGATTGATGCTCTTGCAAGAGATAATGTCACCTGAAGGGGATCAATTAGCAGTGTTTCTCTTTCTTTCATCATAAATCTCAGTAAAGCAGGAAATAGTATGAAAGTTGAAAGATAAATGAGTCTCATTAAGAGGAGTGAGGTATGATTAAACAATAGGGTACAGCAGGGTGGGTAATGTATCTGGCCAGCACTGAACTGGGGACAACTCACCTAATTGTCACCAGCTTCCCAGCCCAAAGGAGTGGTAATTCAGAAGTTAAACATAGGTCCTGAGGTACGCCATCACAATGCTAAAAATTACGGTTTGGAGGATTAACCACGCTGATCCCTAAAAGTGAACTCAGAAGAATCCCTGAACTGATGAGCTCATAATTAGCCTGAGGGATGACAGCTCATGATCGGCCGCCTTCGCCCCTGCTGTAAGCCGGCAGCATCTCATTGGCTTCCACCGAGACGTGACTCTTCTGGTATCATTGTGGCCGTGAAAAGGCAAAAGCACAGCGAACATCTTTCTATTTTTAATTTTTTTAAATGGCAAAACTCCTTTTGATTTTAAAAGAAGCAGGACAGAGCTATTTGCTTAATTATACTAAGTCCTTCCTACCAAATATAATGGAAATTAATGCGAAGCTCTGTTTACTGTTTTACCCTGCTGTGCCTGAAGCTGGAAGGAGATATTACTTTCCATCCAGTGAAATGAGAGTGGTACTCACTCTTCTCATAATCTCTTTGAAGCATCTGTGCTTGAGGCGGAAGGCAAGGTCTGAAATTGAGGCATTTTAACAAACAGTGTCGATGACCTTGTGCCTAGCGCTGTGCCTAGACAAATAATTGCACCACCGTGGTGTATGCTGCTGCTTACCTAATGCACTCTTATGCAAGAGAAAGTAGCTGGGAGTCGCTTTGCATGTTTGACGAGGGTGAGTGGCACAGCAGCCTCGACTGGATTGCACCCGTCCAGGGCAGCTGGCTCTCGCCTGGAGAGCAGGAGATCTGATTTTTCCTTGGACCTGATTTTTCCTTGGCCTTGCCACCTGGACACGTTCATGCCTGCCCACCACGGTCACCTTCCTTCCACTCCATCCTGCATGCACTGCTGCAGGGCTGGAAATCCCATCAAGCGAGCTTGGTAATCCCAATTACCAAGCGAGCCACATGTGGATGCTCTGTGACTCCCACCGCAGAGGCATGTCCTACCCAGGGACTGCAATGTGCCTGTAAGATTTTACCAGACCGCAGCTGTGCCACCTTACCCTTGCTTTACCAACTACGTTCTTCAGGCGGCTCCGATACCTTGCAGCCTGGATCCCTTTCTGTTCCTGTGCTCCTGGTTGAAGCAATTGCCCCATAACCTGCTGTTTCATCTGCAGCTCTCTTTTGCTAGCCTTTGCCCTGTCCACCCAGGTATAGAATCTTCTCAGAGTCTCCAGGGCTGGCACCTGCAGCTCGGTCAGCTTGCAGCTCCTCTTGGAGGCGAGTAGGATGCTAGGGTTGGTGACAGATGGCAGCAAGTCCCATGAGTGGTGTGTTGGGCAGTAGGGCACTTCACAGACCTGTTCTCCACCGAGTAACCTGTTTCAGAAGGTAGGTTAGTCAGAGCTGAAGTGTCAGCAGCTAAAGATCTTGGCTAAGATCTATAAACTCCATGTAGCCTAGGACCCATCCTGTTACAGATCCGGCTCTGAGGGCTGCTTACATCTTTTTTTTTCTCTTCTGTTTGAGATGAAAAACACACACAGGTGATGGGATCTAATTATTTCCATTTATCCACAGGTGAATGAGGCAGGGTGTCCTTGTCCTTTGACTTTCTCCATGGTCTAAAGACTCTGTCTTTCTATGGAGAGCAGAGGAGGATGTTCTAGAAAAGGGAGAGGTTGATATTTCAGTCCCTTGAAGCAGATGAGGGAATTGAGCCCCAAGTTTTCATATCGTGTGTCAGTATTGGGAGTGGGAAGTTCTGCAAAAGAGGAGCTGCTCATATCTCTTGTCTAGGAAACATCCACAGGGCTCCACTGGACCACGGGATAACTCATGTTTGCTGGGACTTCGGAGGGGTGTATATTGTCCATCGTCCAGACTCCACCTCATCAAAATGTCAGGGCAGAGATTCACGCCTCCACTGTCACTTCTCATTATTGCACAGAAGGGGTAGAAAAGGGACAGCACCTTAGAGTATTTCTGGGGCCAAGACGGACCAGGGGTCCTTCTACAGCATTCAAAAAGAGGGAGAAGTTCTATGGCAAAAAGAGCGAATTGAAGGCAGGTCTCCCTATCATCTTGTTCAAATCTCTTCAGTAGTTGGCTATGATCAATACCAAAATGTGTTGCTTGCTTTTGTTGGCCTGCTCATGCTCATATGAGTAAATGCAAGAACAGATTCAGTAGAAAGAAAAGTGGATTTCTGTACGGTTCCTCTAGATGGCAAACTTTATCTGTTCTGTTTATCTTATCTATTCAAAAGCAAGTATGTTCATGCTCAACCACACTGGAAAAAACATCCTGCACTACTGGGACCATTCAGTCATTTCTGGAATATCAGTTCCTAGAGTCCTAAGCAAACTGCTGTAGGGAAACAAAATTGTGGATGACGCATCAAGTCCTTAAGAAATGTGTTTACTAGTGGAGTATGATTTGGAAAGTACAATAATGAAATTTTGTTTCAAAGATGACATATTTTGCAAACCTCCTTACTGCACCTAACAATGAAGATGTTGTCTGCTTTACTCCCAGAGGCATTTTGATGTGTTGGATGACAGGGAAGTCTCTCTCTCTTTCTGCCCCAACTTTTCTAGGTATTAACGCTGATCGTTATTTTCCCTTTTGCTAAGCCAGTGAGAAACGAGTGTAAGGAATCTAAAATTGAATGAGGAAATCAATAAAATTGCCCTGAGAGCTGATCCTGATCTAACTCCTGTGTAATTAGTAATGACTCCAGTGGACTTCTTGTCAGAAAATTGCCATAAGATATCTGGTCTTGCGTGCATTCGATATTTAAATCTTAGAGAAGAATGATAATGAAGATCAGCTATTTTGCATCCTAGGTTGTCTTTTGAACAGCTATAAAATAAGTGTGATGGTAGTGTCGTACACAGAATTGTATTACAGACTTCATGGTATTAAATGCTTTACTGGGCAGCAAGACGGCAAAGAATCAAGCCCATCTCCCTCTCTGGAAATCAGAACACAGTCCCAGCCCTTACACTTCATACAACAGAAGTGGACCTTCCAAAAACACTCTTGGTATTTATGAAAACCCCATTCAAGCGGTATATCACTGCTGTAACGGGGCCTTATATGACAGTAGTTGTCATTCTGCATTTTCTGTGGACAAAGGAAACAATGTCTGCAAAAGCTGACGCTGGTGTCCAGCACTCTGCTGTTTGCACTGTTTCTGCGTGCTCCTTGCGGAGACCCCGTCTGTGCTCCTTCGCCTGCATGAAACGGTTTGTGAACTCCTCCAGGGAGAGATCACTTCATTCATTTCCTGGGTGATACTGTATATGGCAGTTTGCTCAGGTGTGATAAATGGAATATTTCATCATTTTTCTTGGGAGATTTTGCTATGACCCTAATGGTCTATTTGAATTTTAATGTTCACTTTCAGTTTGTCCTGTCTTAGTTTCAACACATTACTTATTATTATATCCCTCAACCTCCGTTTTCATTCCTCCCGCTCGTTAGGTTGTGCACCGTGTCATGCCTCTGACTAGGCTGCAAGGGTCACCGACTATGGACTTTTATTTGTTCTACAAAATTTCTGAGCAATCTTTAAGTGCTGTACAAATACATAACGATCCTAGTCATACCGCTTGCCCTGCCTTAAGTGATTTGTCTCCCTTTTTCACCTTCAAATAGTCTTGTCCCAGAAATTGCCTATAGCTTACCCAAGCTCTCTGCATTTTCCTCAAATGGGTCTTCCCAGCCTGGAGATCATTGCTGGTGCCACCTGACCTCCCCCCGACTCAGGATTTGCTTTCTAGCAGAGGGATGCCCAGATCTCTGCGCAGTTCTGCTGATCACACCTCAGCCGAGTCACCTCGAGAGAGTTTCTCATCTCATCTCTCTGATGAGATACCTCTTCGGTCGGCTTCCTTCTGCTGCCACGCTGCATCGCACACTCATGTCCCTGACAGTGACTCTTCTCATTCTTGCCTTGATCTCCCTGCCTTTCACTGCCCTGGTGACTGTGCCTGCCCCAGATGATGAAGTGGTTTGTGCCTGGTTCTTGCATAACTATTCCAGTCAGGGCACCAAGAGACCTGTTTTCTTGATTTCCTCTGCGTAGGGTCACCATGCACCTCTAAGCACTTTGTGATCTGACATCAACTGTCCTCCAAAATAGCAGGGGGAGTGGTTTAATCTAGTTCCTCTGGCTTTTACTGAATCAGAGGCTTGACTGATAATGAACAGGAGTGTGTACCATGTTCTTACATGCCAATACATAACATGCATGACAATATAATTTTGGCCACCAGTATTAATAAACATGACTGAACTCTTGTGTTGCCCAGAAAAAACTTTTTCCCATTATTTTGACAAGAAAGCTATAATAACTTTATCTGGCTTAATCTGAGACATCTGTCTGTCTTTTCTCTTGATTTTTACCCCCGTTTTACTGCTGAAGGAGAACAAAAATGGCTAACTGGCTCTGCTTATAAGCAAGGACACAGCGAGCACAACCCAGTGCATGTGGAGGAGCCTTCTCCTCCCTCCCTGAGGCACCGGCACAGCACAGCCTTCTAGAAGGTCCGTAAATAATCAGCCTTCCCTTTCCCCATTGCACCTGACTTCATATCCTTTGCGTATATTTAGTATATCCCTCTAAACTGATGCAGGGTGGTGGGAATCCCTGCCCTGGAGCTCTCAGCTCCTCAGCCTGACTGACAAATGACATGCTAACCCCTTCCTCCCCGTGTTAGATGGAGACGTGCTATGGGACCGAGTCTTCCACAGGTCCCTGCGATACGCGCTTACACAAGATGGCTTTGGTCTTACCTCATGGCAGAGAGGAATAACCAACATCTGAACTGCCTGTTTTCACACAGCAGGTGTTTCTTTCACCCTAATTAAAAGATGCCCCTGACTGATAGGTGGGTGCACGTAGACCTTCTCTTTCAAGGTCAGAGTGTCCCAAAGCATCCAGATAAACACCGGAAAATCTTTTGGAAATACGTGTGTAACTGCTGAGAAAAATGATGATGCTACTGACTCTTATGCTGAATAAGCAGTGGAGGAAACAGTGGTCTCTGACAATGTGCCAGCTAGGGAATTTGAGAAGAGGATATATTTCCTCACAGATTTGTATGTGAAATATGCTGTGGTTGCTGTGTATTGCAGCCGAGTGTTACTCAAGTTCAGGACCTCCTTTTCTTTCCTTTTTCTTTACATACTGGTACTTTGGATAGGTGTGTAATCATCCATGCCCCCACTTTTTACACATTTTTATTTCCTCTCGTCTACACACTATTTGGAAGATCTGTGAGTGGTGCTTGAATATTTATATTTCTTGTATTGTATTTTTACAGCACCTTCAAGTAAGAATCAATGGAAAGGCCCTGAGGAAATTATTTTTGGGCAGTTTTTCTGGTCCCAAAGGAGCAGGTCATGCAAACTAAACACATCCCTATATCCATTGCTCCAGGTTATTCCCCTGGGCCGGAGTGGACCCAGAGGGCAGGATCTCTCACAAGGAGCTCAGCACATGGAGGCTACATTATCCTTTTGTGGGTGCATAAGCACTCGCATAGGTAAGTGTTTCTGCCCAATAGGAAGGGGAAGGAAAGAAATGGGAAGGCAAGTTACAATGGCCTCCTTCCTCTTACAGTGGGCGATGAGTCTGTGATAATTTGGAGGCTCTTGTTTTAATCTCCCTGGCATTGCTCTAACTGAGGAGTAGTTTAAGCACAGCATGAGTAAAATCTGAGCTCATGTTCTGCTGTCTCCTTCATTAAATGTGCAGTAGTGTGGAGGTTTGCGGTTCTTCCTGAGTTGAGTTCATCACCAACTTTTTTAATGAGATATATTTTAAGAACATTATATAAATGCATGTGTATAGATATATTATGAGACTTCTCACAAATCAGAAATGTCTCATAATGCTGATGAAATGGAGCTTTGGAATAAAGAATTTCTTTACCTACCTCAATAACAAATGTGATGGATGTCTTACCCTGTCCTACACTGCAGTATATATTGATGGCTGTGTATCATACTTCTAAATGTGCAACGAAGACAAGCTAACAAATTCTGCGCCTCTGGAAGAGCCATGCTTTGCAAGTCCAGCCTATACATAATCTTAAACTGTGTTCATGCTGATAGCAAATACTAAGTGTATTTTATTACGAAGAGGGAGAGGATGGCTGCCAGCTAGATGGCATTTGCAAATGATCCGTCCCTAATCTGCTCTTCCAGAGCACGACCTACATCTTGTTGCTATCATTTCCCTTTTCTTTGAATGATTAACTCTCAGTTCACAAAACTTTTCCAAGCAAGAGCTATCCTTCAGGGTGCCTAGTAAGTACCAAGTGCGTTTGGCTGCTTGTGTTCAGCTTCCTATTTCCCAGAGCAGAAGCATCCCAGATTTCCTTAAAAACAGCATCATAAACTTCAGCCCAAAATCCCAGGGATCCAGTATAATACTTTACTGGAAAATCATCAGTCGTTGTATTATCATAGTCATATATTTTTCTGTACAGAGGGATAGACAGGCATCATGGACAGGAGCTGGCATCTAAAGGCCAGACCAACATTCAGAGCAAAGCCAAGGCTGCCAGGTGTCACTGAAGCTGTGAAGGGAGGGAGAAATGCCCACCTAATGGCTAGCCAGGTCATAACCCAGCCTGCACTTCCTCTGTAAGAAACTTTTCTAATGTAAACGGTGCTCTTTAGGTTTCAAGGAAGCCCCGGGGAAAATGACGGGCTGTACGAAGGACTTTTGTTGTTGCTTGACCAGTTGGCTCACTCAGCATCTTACATCTCCCTTTGGTCAGAGTCATGCTATTATGAGTATATAATTGTGTATTTAGCTACTAGCTCCTCTGTTAGGACTACAATTTAAAATAATGAAGGAATCTAATTTATATCAGTGATACTCCCCATATGAGCTCAACACAAGGCTATAATAAGCTAATTTATAAATGACACATATTTCCCCCAAACTGGTACACAAAGAAAAATATAAACATGAGAAGGACTGATTGGCTATGTGCTCATGAGAGCTCATTCCAAAAATAGGGCTGAGCTGGCTAGAAATGCATTTGCTGAGACATATGAGAAATTTGAAAGTTTCTTTATAGTTTTCACAGGAAAATTAGACCAATTCACACTAACTGAGTCACGGGGCATTTTGATTGGCTGTTTTTTAGCACAAGTTAGAAGTAACATTTGCTTCATGCAGTGTTGGCAAACTGATTGTAATCGTTTGCAATTTGATTTTTGAGCACTAGTCAAGCCAAGGGTTAAGAGAAGGCTCTTAGACACACACAGGCAAATTTCCAAAGTAATCTGAGACTCCATTCACTAATTGAAGTTGGTGTCAGAAAGCACGTTTTAACATGACCTTCAGGAAGTTCTTTAATTTGTTGTTAATATATCAACCTTCTCTTTTCCCTCCAGTATAAACAGCAGCTTTATACAGACTTTTTTTATTTTATTTTTTCTACATGCCTCAGCAAAGGCAGAAAAAGGAGCTGCTGACTCTGAACCCAGAGAAAAGGAAGGTGGCCATTCCTGGAGAAGATGCCTCTCCTTAATAACCTGACACAGCAGGGTGGCTGCCCACAGATTAGGAAACTGTTTGAAAGCCTTGGCATTACCCAAGCGATGTTGTTGCCTTTGGGTTACCCAAACGGCTGCAGCAGGTCAGCCCCGCTGACCAGGAGGCTGAGTCAGGTCCTCTCCAGCCCTGGTCATGCCACTCGTCTCGTGTGTTCATGAGATCAAGCCTCAGCTGCTGACGCTCATGGTAGGGCAATAAAAAACATGCTCTAGTTTCTCTTGGGTTGTCTTTGCCTGAACCGTTCAGCTGAGCATCGCTGCCCTAACCCTGAGCATCTTTTGCCCCTCTGGTCCTTGCTTCATTGAGGGATTCCCTCTCACCATCTCTTCCTCAGTGTCCAAGCTGAGATCACAGGAGGGTTTTGTTCCACTGGAAATGTTAACCTGCCTGCTGGGTGGCAAGAGAAGTTGCACAGAAACTGAGCTAAGCCAATAAAACCAGAATGCCCACAAACCAATCATAGAACCATAGAATCATAGAATCATAGGGTTG